>PVKS010023213.1:0-32719 GCA_004027875.1 Aplodontia rufa
ATATGGAAGTAGACAAGGGACTATTAGGGGAGGAGAAGGGGATGGTGAAAAGATCTGAGAGGAGATGTCAAGAAATGAAAAAAGGGAGTGTGGACATGATCAGAGTGTGACATGCATGTATGGAAATGTCACAGTGACACCATTAATTTCCACAATTAATATACATTAATCATTCTAATTTTAAAGTCTTTCCTGTACAAAGTGAGGTTTGATTTCCGGAATATATCAAACATTGACCTTGCATCTGGAAGTCTTCACTGAGTATAGCAGGTTGATCCTGTTCTTCATGCATCACATAGGACAGTGTTGTGTTAAACTTGGGTAAGAGATACTACCTGCCATATGGTGTGGTTTGCCAGCTGCCACCTCAAGCACTTAGCCCATACACTTGCAGGTGATCCTCACAAACACAATCTAGGTACCACAGAGCCTTCAGAAGGGGGAATGAAGATTAAAGAGGTCTTATAACTAGTTCACAGTCAAGTGGCCGAGTAAGAAGTCATTGGTTTGCTTGTCTGATTTTGATATCCATACTCTTAGGCATTTTGCAACACAGTCCCAGCTTAAAAGGACTTGACAGGTGACATAGACACATTCCAATGCAGCATTCAAGTGGTCCAAGTCAAAGAGGAAAAGGCACATTGTTCTTAATGTGATGAATTCCCACAAACCTGGTGTTCTTTCCCAATACGTGCAGATATTGTTTTAGTGCTACTAAAGCACATGGCTTGAAGATGCTAGCGAAATTTTTGCCTAGGAACTCAGAGCCCATCTACCAGGAAGAAATGGATGAAACTCACCACGGTGAACACCACACAACGCAGCTATGTGACGGGTACCATCGACCCACTGCTTAGGAGATATGCAAAGACTAGCTCAGCCCGAAGAGCGCATATGCTCAGTACCTTGATCCCGCAGGGCTGGTGTTGCATGAGTGTCAGCTCTGGGACAGGCTGCTGGAGATTGTCCATGCCCTTCTTCTTCCCTTTGGTCTCTTGAATCTCCCCCAGAGCCCCAGGCTCTTTGACTACCTGAGGTCAGTTTCCTGCGGAGGGCTCGATTCTCCTTCTGCAGTTTGTTGATCTCAGCCTGCATTTCCTGGATGACACCCACCAACTGGCTGCTGGCTTCCATTATCTCTTTGCTTGTGGTGCTCTGGGGAAGGGAGTCCAACTCTTGCTCGGTGGGACTGTTTGGTGAACAATGGATGCCTCTCATCCCTGTGTCTTTCAGCACCTGGGGGGTGAGGCTGCCCAGGAGGTGAAGGATTTCCATGACTTATTCATTCGGGTTTTGTTTTTCTGAATGCTGCTTTCATTTCATATCAATCCACAGTTCTAGCATATTGCTTTGTGTCTGAGAATAATACTCCAAAAAATTTCCAGCGAGGGCAGAGTTTCTAGTTTCCTTCTTGAAATAATAACTACCACAATAGCTATTCAATCTTTCCTCTCTGTTGCCACTTCTGGGATTAAACGGTTCGAAGGATCACTCACTGTCACATGAAGAGCAAAACTGACCTGAGAATTATGCCTTATTTTCTCTGTAAAATATGCCATCATTCTGTAACTTTTATGGAAAATTATTAATTTAGACAGCTGTTGTTATGAAGGAAGGATGACGTTAAAATCAAGGAGGTCATCTTAACTTCAGGGCTATTGTTTAAATAGGATATTTGTAATCATGCACAAATCCCTTAAGACAGACCAAGGAAGGACCATCTGCAATCACATCTCGGCAGGTTGTAACATACAAGCATCTTATTGCTAGTTGGTTATAAAATATTTGCCTGGGCACAGGTTGCCCAGGGATATTTTGGGAATGTAAGAAGACACTGGCAGAACATTAATCTTGAATGAAAAGACAAGCAACGGTTACAGCTTTCATTACCAATTTTCTGAACAGGTTTCTTTGTTAGGAATGAAAAATAGGAATCTTAAATAGCACACACTCTGATAGCAGTGTCTGGAAATTCGATTAATGTTTAAACATAACTGATCTTTTGCTATGGGCTGAAAATGATTAGAAAACTTTCAGTGGAGATCATTTTTCCTGCCCATTTGTTGACTTCTATTTCTTATGTATACTGATGTTTTTGCCCAGCTGAATAGGTATTTATTGACTGATCCAAGACTACAGATGGAAGGAGTGATTGAGAAAGTTTTATTCCTTTTTTAGTCAAACAAATTTATTTTATATGTTCAAATTTTAGAATATGCTTACTAAAAAGTCAGGCTGTAAAAGCAACCAGGCTACTTTGATAAATGCTATTTGTATTTAAATGATTTTCAATAAACATTTGGATGTGGGGTACTCTGAAGGATATAGAACTGAGTACGTAAATACGAAATACAGAGCAAGATGGAATTGTAATGGTTGCCCATTTTAACCATCTATTGGATGTTCAAATCCATTCTACAATATCTTTGTAATGGATACTTGACCCTGTATTTTTTTTCTCCAACACTTAGTTGTTTATGTGGTGCTGGGGTTTGAATCCGGGTTCTTGTGCATGCCAGTCAAGTGCTCCAACTGCTGAGCTACCACTCCAGTCTTGACCCTATATTTTTAATACTTCAATTTTAAGAGAGTCCTCTTCCTACTAAAATTTGCTACATTTTTTTTAAACTAAAATTATTTCCATTGATCAAACATTGGTCTTCCAGTAGTTTGTTCTTAGAACTTCTTTTTGGAGATATTTTGTAGTATGTCTAATCTTTGTTTAAGTGACTTTCTTGTTCTTCCATATCCCAAGAGTCTCTACTCTCTAGAATAAACACCTCCAATTTCTTCAGCTGTCTGTCAACTAATGTGGGTTCAAGGGTCTTGAGTCCATCAGTGTCTTTGGACATGCACTAATTTATCAGTAGAACTCTTTAACTGAGATATCCAGGCCTCCTGAAGGCATCTGACTGCCCTAACATAAATTGCCAGAGTCCGGAGAGCACTGTGGGTGGGTAGTGGGTAGTGGGTAGTGAAAATCATTCCTGAAATTACATTCAATACTGAGCTGTTTTTCCTTCCTGCAACTACATTTAACAATTAAACAGTACATGAAAATAACTTGCATAATTGTTTGGAAATGACAAGACATACAGTTTATATGTCTAGAAAACTCAAGGAAATTAATCAAAATTTTTATTTTGGGATTGATTACCCCATGTCACAAAATAAGCACCTAAAAACCAATAGTTCATTTATTTATTTAGGTACTGGAGACTGAACCCAGGGTGCTCTACCACTGAGCTATATTTCCAGTCCTCTTTATTTTTTAATTTTAAGACAGGGTCTCACTAAGCTGTTGAGGTTCTCATTATGTTGATGGGGGCTGGCATTGAACTTCTGATCCTCTTGCCTCAGTTTCTGGAGTAGCTGGCTTTATAGATGTGCACTACCATGCCTGGCTTAAAAATCAATAGTTTTGCAAAATACTATCAATAACTATACAGAGAAAAATAATTGGAAAATATTCAAGTGATGCTAAGCTTCCACATATAAGGTGACAATAAATCTTCTTTTAAAAATGTTTGTAAGGTTTATTATGAAGATAACCAGCACTTTACTGAAGTATAAAAAAAAAACTTAAGAAAATGGAAACTATGTTCCTGGCAAGAGAACCATGTATTTTAAGTAATTTATAGGTTTAGTGGAAACTCAATCAAAATTTCAATGGGATTACAGAAAAAAGAAATAGATGAAATCTTTCTAAAGGTCAACCAGACTTTGAAGTAATTTAAAGTGAATAGTAATTATTGGGAACTTTTCTAATTAGATTGCTTTCTAATTAGATTGTGAAGCTGTGTGAGGAAAAGAGCAAACACTGGTGAATTTTCATGAAGATGAAGTTACAAAACAATTCCTGGAAGAAATCCAAGTGGTGAAAAATTGAAAAAAGTTCTACCTCACCAGTATTTTTTGAATTAAAATAAATTAACTTTTTGGAGTAGCCTAAGAAGTTAGCAAAGATTTTTTAAAATGAAAAAAAAATTGATGCAAGAAATTAATGAGTGAGTCTTTTTGATAAGCAATTTAAAAATAAGTATCCAGGACATTTTAAAAGTTCTGAACAGTAAAGTTTTAATTTCTATCTTCCAGACTCTACCTGAAAAGTAATTGCACTTAGAAATTTTTATAAAAAGTTGCACAGCATTATAATAGCAAAAAAGGGAGGGCATTGGAAATAGCTTAGGGTTCAGAAGAGGAGAATGGATAAATAAAATAATTTACAGACATGAAACAGTAAGATTATGAACCTGAAAATTATAAACTAGTATATCTAATTGTACATAGAATAAAATCTAAACTATATACAAAGGATCAAAAGGACAGACCTCCAAAGGAAAGTATTTCCTATCTGTGTGTAAGATTTTGGGTGATTTTTATTTACTTTTGTATGCATTTTGGATTTTGAAAAAAATTCTATAATTATGTAAAAGTCTTTGATGCTGAAAATGTGAAGTAAGGAAAATGGAATAGATAAAATGAAAGAAATTTAATAAAATGAATCAACATTTCATTTTCTCTGGACCTTTTGGTAGAGCTTTGATGAAATCGAATGATGATTAAGTCTCCCAATGATTTGTGATAACTGGAATTTCCTTATTTCCTTGCCAAAGTGGTTTTAGTCTGTAACGGTTGTCATCATACTTTCAAAATTTGATATAGAACTGCAGCTGGCTAGAATTAGTAATTTTTGTATCAGTATGAGGACTGATGGTTCTGTAATTGCTTGAGATTTATTTTAAGCGTGTGCATGTCCAGGTCCCCCTGGACATCCACATAGATGGTTTCCCGAATCAGCTAACAAGCATCCCACCTCCAGCCTCCAGGGTGAGTCAGCACACCGACCACTGGGGAGGTCTTCAGCTCTTCCCAGATCAGAAGGCAATGTGTTAAATGCAGAGATTGGCCACATTAAGATGTCCACTTTTCAGACAATGGGCAGCTGGCACCAAGCACCTTCTTTCTTCCTCCCATAAATAATGATTCAGTCTTTCCTATTTGGGGGCAGAAAATCATGCCTCACTGAAATATGAGGTATAGGGTTGACTTGTGGCTTCCTTACCTGTCAGGATGAGCAAGGTCAGCATAGAATGCCGGAATTTTGGTTGGATCCTCACCACTTGATTGCATTTCCTTCTGCCGCAGAGATCTCCAATTACCTTCCCTTCTGTGACATAATAGGAAAGTGTCACTTACATGAAATCTCATGTCTTACTTTTCAAGCAGACATCTATCCTGCTGTTATAAATTATTTAAACACCTCCTGAGAAATTCTACTTTTGCAGCATTTGCTGAGAATTCTTTTTGACCTTGAACTTGATATGCAGCTATAGTTGCAGTGATTTCCCAGGTGACCAGAAGCATCTGGTGTTGCAATGAGGCCGGACTCAGGACTGTGCTTGACAATCTGCCATCTTGCTGTTGTTTTGACACTTGAGTACCACACAGTGGCAGAGCAATCGTGTGGAAAGGAAGGAGGAGATGAGAAGTTTTTGACAGGCACAACATTCGTGAAATGTTGATAAGTCTGAGCGATGTTTAAGGTTGCCCAGGGTCAATTCACACGAAGGAGATTAGCCACTTCCCTGTGCAGCCAGCTGGGAGATGATCTTGGCTTGGTTAGCTATCTGTGCATGAAGGGACTTCCTTGGTGACAGGGTCGGGAAAGAACGCACAGTATTTTACAGATTTCCATGGCTTGTGGTGAGTTTCTAATGAGAATAAGAATTTCAGGGCCTCTCTGAGACCGGTGTGAAATTTTTTTTTTTTTAAAAGAGAGAGAGGGACAGTGAGAGAGAGAGAGAGAGAGAACAAATTTTATTTAGTTTTTCATGTGGCTTTTGCTGCTCTGACCCGTCATTGCGTGCATGGTGCTGGGGTTTGAACCCACATCCTCATGCATGCCAGGAGGCTCTATAACTGCTAAGCCATGACTCCAGCCCCATTAGTGCAAAAAAATTGAAGTGGTATAATGGAAAGTAAAGAGGGTTCAGTGCTAACTTGTGCTCTGTTATTAACTCATTGTTAAATATTATGCACAAAATGCAGACATTGTAAAAATCACGAATCAATTGACTTGGACAGAGACTTGCAAGCAAAATAAATGACTGGAGATGCTTAGGGGAGTCATTTGTTGCCCTGGAGAAATGCAGTTCTAGGGCTTTTGCTTCTTTACATTTCCTAAAAGAAGGGGGGAATCCAGATTCCATAGGAGATCTCCACATTTTAAAGATGAGCAGCTGATTCAACCTTTTACAATACACTATGAAAGTCCAACAAAATAAATCGGGAAGGATGAATTAAGTCTTGGCTTCCAATGTGTGTGGCTTCTAGGAGACAAGCTCCTTCATTCTTCTCACGAGAAATGCCATGGACTGAGTGTTCACGTATCCCTGCCCCCAAATTCATATGTTGAAACCCTAACTGCGTTATGATAGCATCAGGAGGCAGGACCTTTGGGAGAGAAAGGACTAACTTCTTTCTTGAGAAACACGAGGAGGGTAGTGTCACCTCAGTGGTAAGTGTCTGTTAGCAGTCTGAGCAGGTAATCTTGCATATGAGTTTATCCTTTAATAAATGTTAAACTATGTCACATTGACCTATCTCCCCTGTCAGTACTATCATTATGCTTCTTGTTGGCCACACCTTGCGTGAGAATACATAGAATTGCATTTGAAATGGAGGAGAAGAAAAGAGAAGGAAGAAGCCATTGTTATAACTTCTGATTACAGGCAATACTCTTAAAGATTTTTTTAAGTTGATTAGTTTTATCAGAATGACTTTGCATAGACACAATGTTCCATGTGTTGTAGTTATTATCACTGTTGATTCTTTAGCTTTTATTTCTTTTTAAAAATAATCCTTACATTTAAAAACTGTAATTGACACATAATAATCATACATACTTAAAGGGTACAGTGTGACATTTCAATATATGTTACAATATGTAATGATGAGGTTAGGGTAACTGGCATATCTATAACTTCAAACACATCATTTCATTGTGTTGAGAACATTCAAAATGCTCTCTACCAACTGATTGGAAATATACAACCAATGTCAACCAACTACTATGCCATAGAACGCCAGAGGTCATTCCTCCTATCCAGCTGCTCCACGGTACTCCTTAAGCATCCTCTCTCTTCTCCTTCTGCCCCTCCCCATACCAGCTTCTGGTAACCACTATTCTCTTCTGCTTCTGTGAACTTTTTTTTTAACACTTCTTGGCACATATTTGCCATACCCATAGTTATCACTACAATTAAACTTCACTGGAGAGAAGCATTTTTACGCTCTAAGTATTCTTGGGAGTAATAATACTATTTTCCATTTGTGTGGTATATTAATAGGTACATTTTTGCATGCATTTCCCTATTGTCCTCAGAGCTTCTTGTTCTTTTGGGAGATGCTTTGTGCTGTGACAGTGAGTGAGCTTTGCAACTAATTAGCCTTGGGTTACGTGTTCATCTCTGTGGCAGGGGCCGCTTTCTAGATACAGAACTAGTATGGACTGAGGTCCTCAAAATGTGTGTGCTGAAAGCTTAACCTCCAGCGCGGCCGTATGTGCAGATGGGCCTGAAGGAAGTAACGGAGTTTAATTAGGACAAGAGGATGGAGACCCAGTCTAATTCTATTGATGTCCTTTTTAGAAGAGATGCCAGAGAGCTTGTGCTCTCTCTCTGTGCAGGCGCAGAGGAAAGGCCCCGTGAGGATGCATCAAGAAGCCAGCTGTTGGGCCTCCTATCCAGAATCTACAAAATCCTCAAAAATCTCAACTACAAAAACACAAACAACCCAATTGATAAATGGGTCAAAGAGCTAAAGAGAAACTTCTCAACAGAGGACATTGATCAAGCCAATGAATACATGAGAAAGTGCTCTAAATCACTAGTAATCAGAGAAATGCAAATGAAAACTACATTAAGATATCACCCCATGCCAGTCAAATTGGCAAAAATGAAGAAAATAAACAACAATAGATGCTGGAGGGGTTGTGGAGAGAGAGGCACACTAGCATACTCTTGGTGGAGCTGCAGACTGGTACAACCTCTCTGGAAAGCAGTGTGGAGAATCCTCAAAAAACTAGGGATGAGCCCACCATATGATCCTGCTGTTTCTCTCCTGGGTATTTTTCCAGGAGATTTAGAATCAGCACATTTCAGTGACACAGCAAAATTGATGTTCATAGCAGCTCAATCAATTTACAATAGCTAAATTATGGAAATAACCTCAATGAATGAATGGATCCAAAAGCCGTGGTACATAGATACCATGGAGTTTTACTCAGCAATTAGAAACAATGATATTGCAGCCTTTGAAGGTAAATGGATGGCTATGGAAGAAATCATGCTGAGTGAAATCAGCATAACCCAGAGAACCAAGGGTCGAATGTCTTCACTCATCTGTGAAGGCTGGAGCTAGACCCTGGCCATTGAGAAAGGAGGTCTATTATCATGTTTTAAATCCAGATATGGTGTAATGTCATACAACCTAAGGCATTTGTAGAGATGTATTGGGCAGGGGGGAGGGATAAGGGTGAGTAATTGTGTGGGACTCTTGGGGATAAATCTAATTTTCAGAATTTATATATATATTATATTATTTCATTAGAAGCTTGTTTGATTGTTAAACAAATTTCTGAATAAAAAAATTAAAAAAAAGAAGACGGCTGTCTGTGGCCAGGAAGTTTCCCAAAACCAAAATTTCCAACACCTTCATCATGGCCTTGTAGCTTCCAGAACTGTGGTTAAGTCA
Source organism: Aplodontia rufa (assembly GCA_004027875.1). NCBI lineage: Eukaryota > Metazoa > Chordata > Mammalia > Rodentia > Aplodontiidae > Aplodontia > Aplodontia rufa. The sequence continues at coordinate 8,758 of PVKS010023213.1, forward strand.
TCCAGTCTGTGGTGTTTTGTTATGGCAACCTGAGCTGACGCATACAAGGACCATGGCCACCTCAGTGACTCTCTGAGCCACATCTGTGCTGCGGGGATAAGGAGACACAGGCCGTGTTGCTCACTGCCTTCTTTCAGGGCCTTTCTCCAGGGCCCACTCCTCCGGGAGAATGCCACTGTCAGATGTAGCCTCCCTATCACACCATTTCTTCACCTTGTTTTTTTTTTCTTCTTAGTACACATCCATGTGACCTTGTATAATTTTTTCTTTCTTTAGTTGTGTGCCTCTCCATTCACAATGAACAGAGGCTTCATCTGTTTGCTTTATCTCCGAACCTGAAACAGTGCCTGTCTCGGAGCAGCTTTTCAGTAAATGTTAAATAAGTGGGTCATGAGGGGATTAATGGGGTGTACATTCATAGAATCTTGGATATTGTCTCTTTCATACTAGTCTTCAAATTATGGAAATCATGATGAAATGTATGGCATATTAATGCAAATTTTGTTCATGTATTTTTTTTAAGAGAGAGAGAATCAATTTTATTTGTTTATCCATCTGGCCTTTGTTTCCCTGACACTTAGTTGTGGTGCTGGGGTTCAAATCCAGGTCCTCACACTTGCCAGGAAAGTGCACTATCACTGAGCCACTTCTCCAGCCCCTATGATTATATAGAAAATGGTGGAGATGGTTTGATGGTATGTGACTTCCCAGGTCAGCTCTTAAGAGTCATTGATGTTTCCCTTTTGCCCTTTGCTATCGTTTGGGTCTGGAATGTTCCCCCCAAAGGCTCATGTGTTGAAGACTTGGTTCATGATGGCACTGTTGGGAGGCAATGGGACCATTAGGAGGCAGGGCCCAGTCACTCAGCATAAAGAGAACAGCATATTTCTCAACTCAGCGATGCAATCGTTTGAAAAGATTTATGTAGTACAAGCCTAAAATAGTCTTTGTGTTTGTGTGTGTGTGTGTGTGATTCTTTTGGAGAGATTAAAGTAATTCTTTTTATTCATTTGTTTATTCATTTATGTATTTATTCATCAAATACCTACTAACATCTATGTAATGTACCAAAAGGGCACTGGAGGCAGATTTTGTGTATGGAATAAAAGAGACAATCAAATAAAATCATGAAATAATCATAACCTAAAGGTACGTTGCAGTTAGTTACATGATTAACATCAGGAGGAACCCACCAAGGACAGCAGTCTTGCAGAGGGAAGGCAGGGAAGCTCTCTGTGGCACAGGGGATGGGAAGACTATGGTCCTGGAGAAGCTCAGAGGGATTGTAAAAGGCTTTGTTGATAGCCTAGAGGAGTTTCGCTTATCAACTTTGAAGTTTTAGAAAGATCCTGTGAACTCTGGAGCATAGATTAGAGCAGATAATAAGTAACAGGTAATAAATGTGAGAGACAAGATGATTTGGGATATTTTTGTAATGCATTAACACATAATGTCATATAAGGAATTTCTTCTGCGGATGCTATTTTATTAGAACAGGCTTTGATCCCAAACTTGGCAACAGTAATCTTGTTCTGATCTCTGCAAGAGTCCTACTTTCTGTGTGATTGCATTTCTTGCGGTAGGAAAAACCATTTTTATTTTCAGAAAATGCATAACCACATCTGATTATTTTAAGTGGCAGAACATCTTGAATTTATCTGAGAATGACTGGCCTAACTAAAATTAGTGATTGAACTTCTGTGGTAGTGGGAATTCTAACTCAAAAGAGAAGAGATGAACTATTACTGTTCTTTCATTAGTTTATGCTAGAGACTGCTCAAAACGAACTGAGCTATTTTGACTCCTGTCATTGTATTAAAACAAAATGCATTCTTTGTTTCTTAGGCTACTAGGGTGTGTTTGGTAAAGGAAGAAATGATTACTAGATTTCTCTGAATATATTTAGAAAATAAGTAAAAGATACTCTGCCAATAGAAAGAGAACTAAGAATTCCTGCTCATTTAGTTCTTTAAAGAGATGGTTAGCATCCTTACAAATAAGCCCTGTGTCTGGTTCTTCTCTAAGCAGGAACATACAAATGATGGGACTATCCGACTCTTCAAGGTCTGACTCCCCATGAGGTCACTGGCATGTGATTTCATGCACTCTGTTTGATTGGAGGTCCTGAAATAGCCCTTGTGCTCTCTTCTACGTCCCCAGGCCAATTCCATGTTGGTGTGCTGTGATGGGCCTTATCCATAGCAATGATTCACTTTGTGTGAGAAAGAAGCAAACTGAAGGTGATGGTTTTATGAGGCTGGAGGGGTCATCTGACCATGGGGCTCTTCTACATGTTAATGGGGAGGGCCTGAGTTTTTTTTCTGAACCAGGAAGGAATGAAATGTGTTGGATTTGGGTTTCCTTCTGGTGTACTCTTTAAATGGGATTTATACTAGCTGTGGCTCAATGGATTTTATAGAAACTTTGTTAACCAGTCTAATAGAAACGTGCAGGTTGAACTTAATAAAACATAAAGGCTTTGATTGCATTTGTGATGTTTATAGAAATGTATTTTCCATCAAATATTTAACATTTTACTCTTGTCTTCAATTCAAATGCTTGGTCTCTGGAAATGCTTTTAAATTAAGCAAGAAGCCATCTGGTCTTATTGCTAGCCATTTGTCTTCTGAAAGCAATGAGGTCATCTCTAGCTCCAGGCTTCTGTGATTGAAGACATGTTATTCTTGTTTAGAGACTGGTCATCATCGGTGATTTTTGATATGTTGCTATACAAAGAATATCAAGTTCATCAGGAAGGTGACTTTAAAAAAGTATCAGAAGAGCTAAAGAATATAATTTTTATTTTAAAACATAGAGTTTCTATGTGTTGCCTTATCAGTTATTTTCTGTTAATTTATTTTAAATTAAATGATCCAATAACATCTTTGGAACTGAGTTTTGGGTTCTATATTTTTCCTTTTTTTAATATTCTTGATAGCAATGTGCTATTCTGGGTCTTTAAGTCTTGTAACTCAGGTAAAACACTTACCTTAAAAGGCAGAGGTTTAGAGATACTGACTGTGATGAAGTGACACATAAATAGGGAATTCTGCCGCGTTATTATTATTTTTTTTGAAAGTAAATGCAGACAGCAATTAAGCTCTAAGACACATTTAGATGTAATTGTAAATGCAAATAAATCACAGATATCAAACTTTTATTTTTTTATTTTTTATTTTTTTAAAGAGAGAGGGACAGTGAGAGAGACAGAGAAAGAGAAACAACTTTATTTAGTTTTTCACATGGCCTTCGTTGCTCTAACACTTAGTTGTGTACGTGGTGCTGGGGTTTGAACCCAGGTCCTCGTGCTCGCCAGACAAGCACCGAAACCGCTGAGCCACTGATCCAGCCCCGATATCAAGCTTTTAAAGTTCATTATTTTCTAACCATTAAGAATAGCTCTGCAGTAGGGCACAGTGGCACACATATGTGGTCCCAGCAGCTCCAGAGGCTGAGCCAGTCTCAGCAACTTAGCAAGGCCCTGTCTCAAGCTAAAATTTAAACACTGGCTATCAAGGAGGCTCAGTGGTTAGGCACCTCTGGGTTCAATCCCTGGTTACCCTCCCTGACCCGTAACCCCCTGAAAAAAAGAGTAACTCTGCTATGTTTCATTTACTGGAAATCTGTTTTCATAATCTTTTTCTTATTCTTCCCTTTTCTAACCATTTTTACATTTAGATGACTGTTGTATGTTTACAGATGTATTTGTCAGGGTTCTCCAAAGAAAAGAAATATATACATGTATGCACACATACACAAACATATCTACACACATGTATATACACATATAAATATACATATGTGTATAGATATGTATAGTAAGAAGGAGAAAGAACCAATATTATATACTTACAAAAATGGAGAGGGAGGAAGGGAGAGAGATTTGTTGTAAGAGATTGGCTCTTTTTTTTTTTTTTCTTAAGAGAGAGAGGGACAGTGAGAAAGAATCAATTTTATTTAGAGTTTCATGTAGCTTTTATTGCTCTGACACTTCATCGTGTACATGGTGCTGGGGTTCAAACCCGCATCCTTGCACATGCCAGACAAGTGCTGTAAGTGCTGAGCCACCTCTCCAGCCCAGCTCACGTGGTTTGAAGGATGAGAAGTTCCATGATCTGCCATCTGCAGGCTGGAGACCCACGTGAGTCAGATGACTAAGAATTAGGGAACCTGAAGGTGTGAATCCCAGTCCAAGGACAGAAGACTGATGCTCCAGTTCATTCAGACAAGCAGAAAGCAAAAGGGTTAACTTCCTTCTTACTCTGCTTTTTATTCCGTTGAGGCTCTCAGTGTACCAGATGATGCCACCCACTTCGGGAGGAATCTAGATAACAGAGTCCACCAATTTAAATACCAATCTCGTTATAGAAGTACCCACCTAGAAGTGTTGTGTAATCTGGGCACTCCATAGCACAATCAACTTGACACATAATGATAATTATAATAGATTTTCCATTTATTAAAGGATTAAAGAATTTAGGGTAGTGTTTTCCCCTGAACAAAGAGTAGCCAATGAACTTTTTGGTCCAATCGCAGAGTTGTTCAAGATCTTGTTATTCCAAGGCATGATCTAATTCCAGAACATTTTCATCCTCCAGAGAAGCCCCATACCCATCAGCAGTCAGTCCTCACACTCCTGCCCACCCCCCTGGTAATCATGAATGTATTTTCTGTCTCAGTGGATATGCATACTCTTGACATCTCACATACATGGAATCATAAACCATGCAGCCTTGTATGTCACTCAGCATCACACTCTCAGGTTTACCAATATTGTAGAATGCATCATAAATCGATGCATTTTATTGAATATTTCAATAAAAATGTACATAAAAGGCATGAAACTTAGTTAAATAAAAACTCTCCTTTGAGACAAGAGAGGACCAACTGTAGGAACACATTTACTTATAATTGTTACAAACTTACACCTCTTGGTGTCTAGTTTACCTCTAACTTTAAGATTTACTTTTTCCCCCTAAATATTAAAACTGGACACAAAACAATGCATTTCCTATATATTGACCACACACTTTGAACACACGTTGTTTGTCTTTGCTCCTATGGGAACTGGGTTGTTAAAATCATTCTGGGGGCGGGGGCTAGAGCGGTGGCTCAGCAGTTTCGGCGCTTGCCTCGCAAGCACGAGGACCCGGGTTCAAACCCCAGCACCACGTACACAACTGAGTGTTGGAGCAACTAAGGCCATGTGGAAAACTCAGTAAAGTTGTTCCTTTCTTTCTCTGTCTCTCTCACTGTCCCTCTCTCTTTAAAAAAAAAAAATCATTCTGGGGAAGAATGAGTTGCACAAAAACATGCCACTCAGAGTCCAGTGCTGGGGATTAAGTTTATTACCGAACATGTGATGTTTACGTTTCTTGGCTTAGTTTCTCCTGCCATAAAATTGGCACAATATAATTGCTTCCAAAAGGTGGTTGTGAAGTGCAGATCAGTGCTCACAGCAGAGTGGGGCACATGAGAGTAAGTGATTATCACTCTAGTTGGTTCTGGTTTTTATCCCATGGATACTGCCCAGTTGTGTGTGTTTGTGGGATGAGAAGTATTGCAGCAATAATTATATGAACTAGGAAAGGTCTCTTGATGCCTTGCCTTAGACACCGGAATTCTGCATATATGTCTGATAAGGTCAAATTTGGGCTGTTTATTTTTGGTGAGCATAGAAAATAATGGAAATACAGACTTTGAGCAAGCGAAAGATACTGAGTGAAAATAGCACAATTCAACTCAGCTTTCCCTTTTCTTCTTTTGCTGAGTATTATTTGTGTTACAGTATTACTATAAAGAGTTGGGAAGAGCTTGGCATTCAGATGGATGCTGAGTATTATTTGTGTTACAGTATTACTATAAAGAGTTGGGAAGAGCTTGGCATTCAGATGGATGCTGAGTATTATTTGTGTTACAGTATTACTATAAAGAGTTGGGAAGAGCTTGGCATTCAGATGGATGCTGAGTATTATTTGTGTTATAGTATTACTATAAAGAGTTGGGAAGAGCTTGGCATTCAGATGGATGCTGAGTATTATTTGTGTTACAGTATTACTATAAAGAGTTGGGAAGAGCTTGACATTCAGATGGATGCTGATAAACAGATTTTTTTTCCAGTACTAGAGATTGAATTCAGGGATGGTTTTAGAATTACTGAAATGAGTAAAGGCAAGAGCAACTTAATGGAAAAGCATAAAATTTTAAATTCTTCACTTTGGAAAGTGGAATCTTCTGATCCAATATTGAAATTATGAAAATAATTACACAACAATTTTAGTTACTTACAGATTTTTCTAGCATTTGTTAACTAATCATTTCAGCTACTAATTTTTAGTCTACAAAGACCTTGAGTATTAGTAATAGTGTACAAAAATTTTTTGGGGGGCCAGGTATTATCTGAGATTCTCAAATTACATTAAATAAAATATACATTGTAGCCCTCATGAAGTGTAAAATCTAGCAAAATAATTAACATAAATGAATTACATATCAATAAACAACTAATTTATTGTGAAATGTCAGAGGGTAATAAATACTAAGATATAAGGCAGGGTGGGAAGAAGAGAACATTCAGAAGGAGGGGAAGGAGCCCTGGTGTGGATCTGGTTTTAGTCCTGGACTTCAGGGCAGGGCCTTTTGGGGAGCAAATACAGGAACAGCGACTTGAATGAAGAGAAGGGGCAAAACTTGGCAATATCTAGGAAGATATTTCTAGGCAAATGGGAGAATAAATGCAAAAGTTTCAAATCAGCAATGAGTTGGTTGTGTGTGAGGACTGCAGGCTACTGTGGTGACTCCAGAGGGACTGGAGGACAAATGACAGGACACAAAGGGAATCCAGAGCTCATCTCGTTGGCCTTACAGCCCACAGCGAGACTTCTGGCTCTGTTCTAAGCCCACATGCAGCAACTGGAGGGTTTTGGTGGGAGTAAAAGATCAGACTTAACTTTCTAGATATTAATGCTCTTTTAAATTTTTTTAAAAATAAGGGAATAAAACCCCACTGGGGCCTATTGGCCTGCTCAGTCCTGGGGTGGGGAGTGGAAGGGAGATGCAAGGGCCCGGGAAATCCAGATGTGCTGCCTGCATCCCTTCAGGGTTCTTTGCAGCAGAGAGCTTCTTCAAGGGCAAGAATTAAAATGGGGTGCTCATTTAGAAGTAGAACAGACTGATGCTGGGGCCTCATCTCGCCCTACTGAGTCAGAAAGTTCAGAGCAAATGCTGGGTTTCTCCTGTCAGTCTTATCACAAAGCAAACTTGAGAAGCCCCCCGATACTAGGATGGGGTAATCCAGCTCTCCCTGGAATTTGAGCCTCTAGGAAATTAGAGATACTGTACTAAATCTAAGAAAAATACCTATGTTAAAAAATTTTCTTAGAAAAATCACCAGTATCAAGGAAATAGAGCCATTCCTTCTGGGTTATCTTAGTTTATTAAAGAAATTCTTACCTGCATTTTTCTAGGATGAAAAAGACATTACTGCTTACACAAAACATATTAATCATCATCACACATTTTTGCTTGCTTTATTTTCAGTAGAAAAACAGAAAGAAAAATTAGTTGCATTGTATATTTTTTCATTTTCCTTAATTTTTAGAACTTTGATAATGCTTGCATGAAATATGGACAAATATCAAAAGTAATGATTCCTCATGACTGAATCTCATTTTTGTTTTTCTATAGTTCTTTGTTGAGATGCATTTTGTAAACATTCCTTTACGAAGATTTCTCTGGCCTTTTGTTTTGAATCAAAAAGATGCAAAATCCTGGACTGAGTATTTTGATGACTTGCCTTTCCCAGCATCCTCTCAGAAACAAGTGTAAGTTTAACAGGTGTTATAGAAGCTTTACAGAGCAAAATTGAACTTAAAAACATCCCACTAAGACTTGTCATAGCCCAGTATCCAGTTTTATTCTTTCTCTATCTCTTGCAAATGAGGTTCTGGTATAAGCTGTACAATTATTTTTGGGCCCAGAATCTAACAATGTCATTAAGGAGAGGACTGATAACCCCAAATGTTGGTGAGTGTTTTACTCAGGCTTTTCATTGCTGTGACCAAAAGACCTGACAAGAACAGCAAAGGGAAGGGAAAGGTTATTTGGGGCTCATGGTTTCAGAGGTCTCAGCCCATAGATGGCCAACTGCCTCTGAGCCCAAGGAGAATCAGCACATCATGGCAGAGGAAAGCTGCTCAGGACATGACAATCAGGAAGCAGAGAGTGCTCCGCACACCAGGGACAAAATCTAAACCCCAAGGCACACCCCTGGTGACCTATCTCCTCCAGCCATCCCCTATCTGCCTACAGTCACCACCCAGTTAATCCATGTTGGTGGATTAACATACTGATTAGGTTAAGGCTGTCATAACCCAATCATTTCAGCTCTAAACTTTCTTACTTTGTCTCACACGTGAGCTTTTGAAGCACACCTCATATCTGAACCACAACAGGAAGGGTACAGAATAAATAGAACTCTCCTGTGTTATTGGTGGAAGTATAAAATGAAACAATCAACTTTTATACTGGTCTGGTGATTTCTTATGAAATGAAGATATATGTATAGTCTGACTCAGTATCTCTGCTCTTAGGTGCTTATATAAGTGAAATAAAAAAATATGTATACACATGTTTATAGCAGTTTCATTCATAATAACCCCAACCTAGAAGTAGCCCAGGTACTTACCAACAGGACAATGGATAAACAAAATATGATGTATTTATACAGTGGAATACTACCCAGTGATAAAAAGAAAGGAACTACTCATTCATGAAAAACTTGAATGAATGTCAAAAGCCATGCTGAATTTAATAATCCTTATTCAAACATTCCTTGTTGGTGCTCTAAAATAGGCAAAATCAGTTTGTGGATAAAAAAATTAAAGCAATGGTGATCTTGGGGATCAGAGGAGGACATTCACAGGGAAGGAGCAAGAGAACTTTCTGGGGTGATTGTAGTGATATATGAAAAGCAGGGAATTCACTACACAGGAACCAGTATTTGTTAAAACTTACTAAAGAGTACACCTAAGATTTGCACATTTCCTTTCCTGTAAATTTTTCCCCCTCAAAATTATGAACACGGGGGGGGGGGCTCTTCAGGGTAAGTCTAATTTTCAGAATTTATATATATATTATTTCATTAGAACATTGATTGTTCAATGAACAAATTTCTTAATAAAAAATAAATTTAAAAAATTATGAACATATTAAACTTTAGTTAATGGTGTTCATATTGGAGTCTTTTAGGGGTGAGATAAACTGATGTTAGTTATTTATCTTAAATATATTTACAAAACAACAAGGATTGGTGGATGGTTATAGGAATGTGTAGATGGATAGATCTGTGATAAACATAATGTAAGATATATTAGTTATACAATGCAGGCTGGAGGATATGGTTGGGCCCTCTTTGATTATTTTTGTGTATCAAACTCCTTTTTTTTTAAGGTCCAGGGGATCCATATAAAGTTCATGAAACCCTTCTCTATAGCCTATATCACTTTAATCTTTTCCTCCTTTTAATTCTCTTAATAAACAGAGCAGACACCACAAAATTTGACACTTGATAATACACTGTCATGTACTTTCTGTAATCATATAAATAGCATTTATCTCCTTGAGTAAATTATAAATTTCTTGAAAGCAAAGAATGGTCTCATTGTTTTTAATTCCTCGCTCCCTAACACCCCTCCACACCACCCACAGTACAGAGGATTCACATCCTGATAAAACTGGTTGGCACAACTAAGCTTCAACACAATGAGAACAACTGGGGCTCCCTCCTAATGTTCAAACAAGTCTGTAGTTTGCATTTCAGGGATGGCCTGTCCTATAGTACTAGGCTAATCTGTTTCCTGGACAGCTTCCAGTTTCCATTTCACAGGCCTGAACGTTTACTATTTATAGCTCAGTAGCATCCACAGTGAAGGGAGGCTGTGAGTGACAGCAGCGGAGTGGAGCCAAGAAACTTCTCCAGTGAACCAAACTCAGCCTATTGAGTTACATTTGGAGGACTTGGCAGAGTGGTTCTCTCCTTGGCAGTCTTCAGAGAACCAAGAGGGGGTGGAAAGCTGGTAAGACAAAGTGATATCCACACTAGCAGCATGCAGATACCTTTAACCAGCAGACTAAATTAGACCAACCATTGCAAGGCCATTGGGGGACAGTTTCATCAGGACACCTTCTGGGATGTTGACCCTGGTCTTGCCTTTCCTCTGTGATGGCCGACTGCATGGAGAAAACACTGTTATAGTATGAGCTAATTCCAGGAATAACAATCTCTAGGATTTGAAAGCAGGAGGGATTAATTTATATCAAGAAGACTATTAAAATACAAAGGCTTGGTTATTAATCCCAAAGTTAAGGATGAGTAAAAGTATCATAAAATGTACTTTCTATTCTTTCCATATGTGATGTTTATTAATTATACCAATCAAATCTCTTTTTTAAACATGTTATTTTTAGAATGTTTGAAACATTAAATGCAATAATTTTGTTGTAGTTTTAGAACTGAGATAAAATTTGAATCTGAAAATTTATCAGTTCCAGCTCTAGAGAGAACAGCATTATCTGATATTCCAAGAGGATTTTTTTGAGTCTGACCTTGTGTTTGAACTTGCTTAGTATGGCATGTGGAATAAAGGTCTCCTCCTCAGGAGGTATCCAGAATGTTCCCTCTCTCTCTGCAGGATGAGGTACAACTGCTTTCTATTAAAGTTTTAGATCCCACAATTCTGACCTTCAGAATAATTACACCAGATTCCACCCCCCCCCCAAATCTAGCAGTCTTGACTTAGATACTCCCTTTAAAAATTATTTTTATTATGGCAAAAAAAGAACATAAAATTTACTGTCTGAGCTATTTTAACTGGACAGTTAAGTCATGTTAAATATATTCATACTGTTAGGCAACCAATCTCAGGAAATTTCTCATTTTCCAAACTCAAACTCTATACCTATTAAATAATAACTCCCCATTTACTCCTCTCCCACTCCTGATAACCACTGTCCCACTTCCAGATTCTATTAATTTGACTCTTCTAAATACCTCATAGAAATGGAATCATTTGATGGCTAATTTCTTATACTCAGGGTTTATCTATGTTGTGACATGTGTGAATAAGTTCCTTCCTCTTTGAAGTGGAATAATATTCCAATACACACACACACACACACACACACACACACACACACACACACACACCACACCCCACACATTTTGAAAACCATTCGTTACTGAACATTTAGGTTGCTTCTATGTCTTGGCTATTATGAATAGTGTTTCTATGAACCTGATTAGAATGATAATCTGCTTTTAATTCAAGGATATGTACCTAGAATCCTATATTACCTGGATCATGTAGTAATTCTATTTTTAATTTTTTGGGGAACTCCTATATGGCTATACCATTTTACATCCCCCCAACAGAGCACAATGATTCCAACTTCTCTATATATTTTCCAATACTTATTTTCTGTTATGATGATAGTAATCATCCTAATGGCTATAAAGTGTAGCAAATTACTTTTTAGTGAAAAAAATCACTTTCTAGAATGGTAAATTGAAAATATCTAGAGTATATAATTCAAATGAGATTCATTTCATATGACTCTTGTTTTCTATCCTTTCTTGTATCACGCATAGATTTGTCCTAGAGGTTGCTGAAATTGCTCATAGACTGATGTTGTCACCTACCTACATATTGACTGAGCAGAATTCAGATGGCAAATTTTCACACTCCCCCTTTTCATGGTGAATCAATGTCTCTGGGAGGAACTGCATTCTAGAACTGTGAAAGTCTGACTGCACAAACTTGGTCTGCCCTACCGAGGTGATGAGAATTAAAGTTGGTCACCACGGGGGCTGGAGCAGTGGCTCCACAGTTATGGCTCTTGCCTGGCATGTGTGAGGACCTGAGTTCGAACCCTAGCACCATGTACACTACAAAGTGTTGGAGCAACAAAAGCCACATGAGAAAAAAGTTGGTCACCATAGGGGGACCTATGTATTGCCATTGACAAAAGAGGGAGTTGGTCCAGCTGAGGGGCAGTAAACCCAACTGCCTGCAGGACCCAGGAGGGCTCTGGGAAAGAGTGAAGAGATTGGCTCCCAAGCATCAAGATGGCAGTGGCCCTGTCAAATGGGAGGGGGGTACAGCATCTGCATCTTTCCAGGCAAGCAGTGCTGACCTCTGACCTCCTGTGAGGGGCGTAATGGTATGTTTCTTCAAGGTCCTCAGGAACAGTTGAAAAATTTTATAGATGGTGATGATTTTAACTGAAAGGAAAACACTCATGCAGGGTGAATAAGGCATGATTCAGGGTGGAATGTGACCTGTTGTCAGCTGGTTCACAGTATCTGAGCCAGATTGTCTCAGATCCTCTGAGTTCTCAACTTCTTTGATTTCCAGACTTCAAGAATACATTTAAAATAATGTTTCAATAATCAGGGGCTGTGGTTCTATTTCTTATCTTGGATCACTCAGAACTCTAGGTTGCTGTCTTGGTTCACCAGACTGAATCAAAATGGTTCAATTGTGTGATACATCGACACTGTCTTCTTAAATACTATATTTATCTTCAGTGAATTGTATTAAGAAAGATCAGCGTGACAACCCACATCACATTTGAAAATGATATGTGGCTCTTTATAGCAAAAACTGCTGTCTTTTATTTGATTCCTCAGATCTATATTGAATTTTGATAAAATTGAAGAGACAAAAAAATCAGTTCTTGTCTCAATCAACTTCATGAACTGAATGACAGATGAGATTTCTCTTGTCACTCCATATTTCTCTGTTCCTGTAGAATTTTTGGAAAATATTGGTGATTGTCTGATCTCTTCCACCAGTACATTTTTTTTCTCAGTAAGAATAATTGACAACAGTGATTGATATTTGTTCCATGCCCAGCATCCTACTTGTTTCATTTCCCTCTTTGTTAATAGAATGTTGATTTCCCAGTGGGGAACCACTGCTGCCACACCCTTAGCTAGAATGGCAGTTCTGCAAGTGTGGTCCTCAGAGCAGCAGCAGCAGCACTTGGGAACTTGCTAGCAACACACATTCTCAGGCCCCTCCTCAGTGGATTAGATCCTTCAGATGATGCTGAGCTACCCCACAGCACCAGGCCTGGCTGTTTAGTAACTGTAATTGGTTTAAGGATGCATATATGATCTAGGTCCATGCATGGGTTTCAAATTGTACAGCGAACCAGAATCACTTGAAGAACTTGTTAAGACAAAAATTGCTTGTACCTCCCGCAGAGTTGATGGTTTTGTAGGTCTGGAGTGTGACAAGATCATTTTTAAGAAGTTCTAGGTGGGGCTGGAGCAATGGCTCAGCGGTTACGGTGCTTGCCTGGCATGTGCACATACTCAAGTTCAAACCCCAGCACCACGTACACAAGGAAGTCTCAGAGCAAAGAAAGCCACATGAAAACTAAATAAAAACTGATTCTCTCTCTCTCTTAAAAAAAAAAAAATGAAGTTCTAGAGTTCTAGGTGATGCTGATGAACACTGGGAGACACACAGACCAAAGCTACTGGCGTTAAATCCTGACAATTTTGGTCACTGGGTAGTTGTTGGTCATGCACACTCTGAGAAATTACCCTCATTGCATACAACAATAGTTATTTATCTCTCTTTTATATGTTCTAAGATTTGCTTGGATTTGGTTGCTCAAGTCAGAGTTTGGCTGGGCATGGCTCCAGCTCTGCTCAATGTGTCTTCTATCCTTCCTTGACTAGTGGCTACTCAGCTCAAAGCATAGGTCTTTAACGATGAAAGAAAAATATAAGAGATACGTCCCACTGGGGAAGCTCATTTCAGCTCTAACTTATGTCCTGTCTACCAATAATCCACTGGCCCATTCAAATCACATGGCCAATACCAACATCAAAAGTTTTCGTGAGAAATGGAGGAGAGATAATAAATATTTACTAAATGATAATTAAGTATATCACAGCTGGGAAAGGTGTACTCTTTCAAGTAGTTTCTTAATTTGTTAAACTGCTCTGGCAGCTGTCAGTGGTAGACTTTGTAGCCACATTAAAAACAGCCTATCTCAGAATAAAGCCAACGTATAAATCATGAGAGCTGAAAACTGGAGTTTTTCAAGAACCAGCCATATTAGAAACCAGATCTACCATTGAACTATTTTTGTTAGATAAACCAATACTTTTGTTTTTCCTAAGCTAATTTTTGAAACTCAAAGTCCCTAAGTCCATAGCTGTGACCAAATATTTTATTTTTACTATTAGTATTTAGTAATAGTTATTTTTCAGTTTATAGATCTCCATCAACCCTTGAGAAAACAGGTATTTCCATAAGCACTGTATTTAAGTGGGTGTATAAAGTTTTTTATTTATAAACTGTTGTACTTTAGTGCTGTACTAGAAGATTGATTCAAAGTTTAATTTAATATGATTAAATTAATATAATTAATTATTTTATTAATACAAATTAATATAATTGCAATTATAATCTGTCTTTAACAAAAGGCTTTAATACCCTACAATAGTTTCACTTGCAGTTTTAGTTGGCATATTTCTACTGTGACTAAAAGATCCCCCAAAAAAACAATTTTAGGAGGAAAAGTTTATTTGGAGGCTCACAGTTTCAGAGGTCTTAGTCCATAAGCAGCCAGCCTGTTTCTCAGGGCTGGCGGTGAGGAAGAACATCATGGAAGAAGAGTGTGGCATCATATAGCGAAGTGAAGAGTGAGTGAGTTCCACTCACCATGTCAAAATATACACCCAAAAGATATACCCCCAATGACCCACCTCCTCCAGCCACACCCTAAGAGCCTACAGTTACCACCTAAATAATCCCTATCAGGGGACTGACTTACCTCTCGGCCTTTTTGGCCTTTTTCGCATTGCCTCACAGGTTGACCTTTTGGTGACAACTTTCATCCAAATCATAACATTCTGCCTCTGATCCCCTAAAGCTCATGACCATCTACAGGCAAAATACATTTAGTGCATTTCCAAGAGTCCCCACAGTCTCACCAATTTCAAAATGCACAATAGTCCAAGTCCAAAGTCCCCTTTGAAACTTAAGGCTAAGTCTCAGCATGAGCTCTTGCAAAATAAATAGTCAAGTTCCATATGTCCAATAAATAAAAGCACATAGTAAATATTTCCATTCAGAAAAATAGGGACACAGAAAGAAGGAATGGGACCAAAGCTGGGCAAACAAGTGCTGTAGTTCCATGTCTGGCCTCTGGAGTACAGGGCATTGTGATGTTCTGTCCACATGGCTTGTGCAGCTCTGTCCTATGGCTTTGCTGGTTGTGGGCCTCTCTTGGCTTGTCTCTGCTCAATTCCCGCAGCTTTCCTTGGTGGTGGTTCCATGGTACTGGCATTTCTTAATCTCAGGGGAGGTCTCCTCTGCAGGTTTAGCTTCTTCCTCACCTCTCCACGCGTTGCCTGTAGGGACTCTGACCCTGGGGCACTTTGCTTGTGGAAGCCTCTTTGATCCCCTAACTCCGGCATCCTGCAGTCCTGCAGAACCAGCACCGTGTGGTTGCCGCCAAGGTCTGCCACTGTCTTGAGCAGTAGCCAAGTCTCCACGGACTATGACTGCAGTGCCTTTGAATGCCTGGGTGACTGAACATGTTGAAAAACCTTCCTAGGCCCCCTTGTGCAAGAAGGCTACCCCACTGACCTCTTCTCAAAATTTTTACTCCCTTAAACCTATGATAGGTATCATCTTGCCAATCCCTGAGATGCCCTCAAGCCGTCTTTCTTTTTGCCTCCAGGCAAAGTCTCTAGAATTTCTTTAATGATGATAATGCCTTTAACAGTTGCAACTTCCTTAGCTCCAGTTTTACTCTCATCATTCTCCTCCAAGTTTTTCAGATCTCTGCTCTGCTTTCTGTTCCTGATTATCACAATGCATTTGGCTAAAAGCCACCAGCAACATCCATGCCACCACCTGAATCCTATGGTGCTTAGACATTTCTTCCGCCGGATTGAGAAGCCTTTAAGATCAGTCTCACAGAAAGTCTCAGGACACTGGGAACATGCAGGCAACCTCTCAGCCAGAATGCAACACACACGGCCTTTGCTCCAGTTTTCAGTAGAGTCCTCCTTTTCCTCTGAACACTCATGAGTCCTATCTTTACCTGTGCACAGTTCTATCGGCATGGTCTTCTGAGCTCCCGCCACAAACACCCATTAAGCTCTACTCATAACAATCTAAAGCTTTTCCAGCTTGCACTGCTAAACATCTCAAAATTCCTCCCACAAGTTCCATAAAGTTCCAAAATCTACTAAACCACATGGTCAGCTTAGTCACAGCAATGACCCCACTTCTAGGTACCAATTTACATTTGAGTCAGCTTTTTCACTGCTGTGATTAAAAGACCCAACAAAAAAAATTTTAAAGGAAAAATTTATTTGGGGACTTATGGTTTCAGAGGTCTTAATCCTAGGCAGCTGACTCCACTCCTTGGGGCTCCAGGTGAGGTAGAACATCATGGGAACAGTGTGACAAAGGGAAGAAGCTCAAGGTATCACAGTGAAACAGAGAGTTCCACTCACCCGGATACAAAATATGTACCCTAACGGCATACCCCCAATGACCCACCTCCTCCAGCCATACCCTATACCACTTAATCCCTATCAGGATTGACTCACTGATTGGGCTAAGGCTCTCATCACTCAATCATTTCACCTCTCAGTCTTTTTGCATTACCTCACATATTGAGCTTTTCAGGGATGCCTTTCATCCAAACCATTACACTTGGTCCCAGTATATTAGGTGAAAGTTATCTAAATGCCACAGGCGATAAGAAAGGGAATCCAGAAAGATTGTGTTGACTTGACCTTTCATAATGATGTAGTAACAATACCAGGCACAACAGTGGCTTAAATGAATCCTTAATTTCTTTTCCTCCCCAGGAAATAGGTATCTATGACTGGTGGGACACATCACTATGTTGGACCTAGTATTCTTCCTTTTGCTATGCCCCCTCTACTGTGTGGCCATCAGTCTTCTCCATTGTTCAAGATGGTGGCTCAGACTCAGGCTCACATACCAGGATGGAAGGAGGAAGTGAGGAATAGCAGAAAAGGGTCAGGCCACTGCGTGCTGCTCTTCAAGAGTCTTTCTGGGACTGTCACCTGACACTTCTGCTTACGTGCAATTGGTCAGGGCTTAAACACATAGATACAGTGAGGTTGGCTGGGACACTTAGTCTTTTGTCTCGGTACCTTCCTCCCTTGCATAAAATCATGATTGGGTTACGAAGTAGGAAGGGAAGAACAGATACTGGTAAGGCAACTAGCCATCTCTGCCACAGATGCCAACTTCAGAAGCTAAGGATGAAGTGTCTCTGATGAAAGTAAACAAAACCAAGGTCAACAGGAAGCAGATGAAAACAGCTACAAAAACGAATGTGAACACACCTCAAATGAGACTTCTAAAATGTAAGCAGCATTGAGATTGGAATGGTCAAGAGTATCCCTAGAAAAAGGAAATTGGAGGAAAATGTATTTTTTTCAGGGCTTAATGTAAGCAGTTCTTGGAACTGAGGTAAATGTTGCAAATAAGCCAGTTTATAGATGCACCACAAGAGAAAAAATAATTTGTATTTTCAAATGAAGCAAGTCAAAATATTTTCAACAGGCATTATTAGATTCAGCTTGAGTGGAATATCTTTTAAAATGTCCATTTCTTGTACACTGGACTCCACATTGACATTATGCAGCCATCTGGTGACAGATTTGCTTCCTACAGTAGACTTCCTAACCTGGAGGGCTGTTACAAAGACAATACAAGCATTCGAGCTTGCTCAGGTGGTGTTTCTTATTGTCCAAGATGGTGGCATTTAGATCGAAAACATTGTAAGAGGAATAGACAATGGCTTCTCTCACCTAGTGTGATATCAAGCACTGTCATCCTCAGGGAACTGGTGACACTTTGAGAAAGGACAGCTGGTGATATGATGTGAGGGCTCCTGTTGACCTGTTGAGGATTCTGGTTTGGGTTCAACCAAGTTCAAGCAACTGGTAAGAGGCAGAAGAACAGCAGACAGAAAGCCCGATCTGAAAACCATCTAGCTCTGGTACTCCCTGTCCTGTGATGTTGAACAGTTCCTTCACTTCCCCCCTTTTCCTCAGCCATGAAATGAAGAGAAGGAAAGCTATTCACAGTGGTGCGGAGAGGATAAAAGACCACGTATGTAAAAATTAGCACAGGGTAAACAGTGGACGCTCAGCTGATTGGTCCCGACTTCCACCCTCTGCTCTATTTCTCTCCCTTTTTTCTTTTTCTTTTCCTCTCCATTGGTCTTCCTCCAAATACATCAGAATCTCCTAGCAACAGCAAGAGGGCACACTCTGGACATTGGGTTCAAGTTGAGTCCATATTGCTCAGAGTCCCGAGGGTGGTTCCTGAGTTCTCGGGGAGGCTGGTATAAAGCCTCCTGGCTGCACGGTCTTCATTATTTGGAACAGACTGGGTATGGGCAGAATGACATGAATGACATGGTGTCAATTGATTTATTCCAAATTTTCTTACTCTCAAAGCCCACGTGTACAATGTGACTAGGTTGGAGCAGTTTGCCATTTCTGTTAATTTCTTTCTCCTGCTTTCCATTTACTGTGATGTACATAGAGCCTTACTCTCTAGTCAGAATTATACTACTATTCCTGTGTGTGCATGTGTGACCACATGTTAGTTTTTGGAATAAATTAGTAATGACATACTTATTTTAGCTGTCTTCTGTACTTCCTTGTGTCTTCACCTTCTCCATTTGAATTTTGCTTCACATTTCTTAATAATATGTGAATATATATCTCTATTTAGTTATTTCACAGAACTTATCTGAAAACTATGAGTTCTGTATTTGAGCCAGTTTGGGGATAAGTATAGTAAATGATGGCTGAAACCATCAATCAACTTAATGGGTCTTCTCAACTTCTGAAACACACAGCAGGTCAGGATTGTACATCAATCTTCTTGTTTTTACACTGTTTTTAGGCACTTTTTTTAACACCATCAAATCTTACATTTTACTAATTTGTTTTTGTCACTAAGGAAGATCAAGTCGACTTCCTAACATAAAAGACAAATGTTGTGCCAAATTATTTTTAACATCATTGGCTAAAAATAAGAAACATCTTTACATGAATAACTGTGTGATCCATCTGGATCTTAGAAAGTATGCCTTTTCAGGATTCATTTTCTTTATCAATGATTATTCTAATTTCATTTTCTTCTTTTATGGGGAACTTCAGAGTCTTTATCCAAAGTCAAGTGTTGATTTAACTTTCCATTGCTGATACCGGAGAAAATCAGCTGAAAGGAAGAAAGATTTATTTTGGCCCAGTTTCAGAGGACCATATCCATTTGGCTCCATCACTGTGGTGAGGCAGAGCATCATGGCGGATTCAGCAGAACAAACTACTCACCTCATGGAGGTCAGGAAGCAGAGAGAGAGGGAGAGAGAGAAAATGGGAAAGTGGTAGGGGTATAAGGGACATTATATACCCCCAACGACCTACTACATCCAGTAGGCTCACTTCCTAAAGTTTCAGGTACCCCACAATGATGTGATCAAGTTATGAATCTGTTAATGAATTAATCCACTGAAGAGGTCAGAGCCCTCATGATGTAATCACTTCCCCAAAGCCCCACCTCTGAACTGGGGAGCAATCCTCGAATACAGGATCCTCTGGGGGACATTCCAGATTCAAACTATAACATCAACCCAACAGGTAAATCTTTTCTTAGGGATACATGCAATGTTCTTTGAACATTTTCAGAATGCCTATATGCAGCATATACTCTGCCTACCATCTCTGAGATGTGTTTCTGCCCTTAGAGATCTCAACCCTGGGGCTTCCAATTGGCCCAACGTGTTCATCAGTGCCCATGTGATAAAAGAACATGAGTCATCTTTTTCCTAAATTTATACATTCATTACCTTTCATTTATTTTATCATTATCTTACACATGTTAGATAAATGAAGTTGGAGCCTCCAACTTCTCGCCTGCTTTCTGTCTGGCACCATCTTCATAATTCCAGCTCACAGGTTTTGGATGCCGGTTGTTACCAGGCCTCGAGGTAAGGGCTTTACATTCTTTGTTTCATTCAATCCTCTTAACATTGTAAAATCTGTGCACTTTTAATTGCCATTTTGCAGATGTTGATACTGAGGATCAGTGAGAAACTCACTCAAGGCCACCTTAGCAATTGGCAGTGGAGCTGGAGTTTTATATCTGGGGACCTCTGCTCCAGAGGCAGAGTGCTGGCCCATGCCACCAAGCTATTCAAATGTCTTGCTTCCTACTTGTGCAGGGAAACCAAAAAGAGTCATTAGGCAGTAGGAGATTGCTTGAGGAAGTCTGACCTCCTTTGTTTTGGTTCATTTATTCATCTGTCACTCATGTGGTCAGAAAGTGTTGACTGGAACGCTTTCCCATGCCAAGCACCCTGGTAGGCCTCTGGAACACAAAGCCTACCAAGATGCCATCTTTGCCTCCGAGGAGTTACATGCTTGGATTCGGGTATTTGTTTTCTGTCTCCCTCCATGGACTTTGCCTTTATTTCTCTGTGTCATGCAATAGCACGGCTGTGCGAGATCCGGAGAAGGTGTTTGCTGTCCACTCTTGGCAATAGGAAGTCTTTAAGATTGGATGTCAATTGAGCATTCTAACGTCAAGGCGTTACATTTCAGAAATGTAAGCGGGGTGGGGGGCAGTTGGTTATTCCTCCATGAAAAACGTTGCTTGCTAATTTTTAAAAAGAAGATATGCTGATGCTTAGAATTCAGAGAGCAAATGCTGTCTGATATGTTCAACAGGAAGACCAAGAAGATGCTCATTCTGTTAAAGAGATGGCTGGTCAGAGGACAGAGCGTGGTTTTCACTGAAGGTGAGCACTGCTCTCACCGCTGTTTCTGAGGGGAAAGGATGAGATAATCATTCATGATTCCAGCCAGGAACTATTTCTGTGGCCTCCCAAAGAAAGAGCTGAGTTGCAGTTGTAATCCTCTAGGGTCCCTAAATCTTTGCCAAAGTTTCTCGTACTTGGATTTTGTTGAAAGGGGAAAAAACAAAACAAAGCAAAACAAACAACAACAAAAAACCCAAACAACAACAAAATAAAAACACACAAAAATCCAGAACAATAAAAAAACTGCACATCTGATGAGAGTGGGAAAAAAGGGTAATAACTAAATATTGAAACCTGTTATTTAAATTTAAGGAATCCTGTCGATTGACAACTTAATTTGAAAATCCAACTTTTAACAACATATGTATGAATAAAGGCCAAATGGAGGCTGCTGTGAGAGGTGCAAAATAATGTCTCCATGACACCCCCAGAAACAAACAGAAGACTCTTTTTTGTGAGAGGTTTTACAGATGGGAAACCCTGGGGTCCCTAGGGCTAGTGATCTGCCATGGATTCAGGGAAGTGTTGGCTTGGTTTGGGCTAGAATCACTTGTGTTTCGTGCATTTTAAAAACATCTTGTTTCACTCTTGACAAATGTATGATGTTAGGAAATCCCCACTTCTGGGGTGTGGTTATATATCCATACCCTCTTGGGATTCTGACTCATTCCAAGCAGCAGCAGGAGTAAGACAGGGAAGGAAAATGGGGGAAAGAAGTCGAGAGTCTGTTACACAGTTACACATGCAAGTTATTCTTCAGAAGGCAATGAATACTATTTTTAAAGAGTCAGTTCTCAATTATTCACAGTCACACTGTCACAGCCATAATATCTGAGCCTGGGTCTTTTAAGAAGAATTTTGTTGAGGAGTTGAGTTTCTGTACAATCATAAATGCATATGTAGTGACAATATGCTATGCCCCTGATCCTATTCAGAATCATCCCCACCCCAGTCTCTTGACTCTTCTATATGTCCCCCCATAACAGATATAAATGCCTTTCTTTCTCTCTCTGTCTCTCTCTCTCCATACATACTTGTGCGTTTTCCAGAATGAAACAATTTGCTTAAGTATTATTTGGCTTCTTGGGGGAGTAAAGAGTAAGTTACACTGTTGATTCCCTCCTGAATCCCTCCCTATCATCACTCCCACTGCCCTCACTCCCTCTTCTTCCCACCTCCCCCCATATCTATTGTTCTCCTAGATTATGTGTTGCTTTGACTTTGGTGAGTCTAGTACATGAACTTGACCTTTCACCCAAGCCTGAGTTTTATTCTAGCCTTCAAAATGAGTCTCTGGGTTTGGATAATTTCACTCACATAATTTCTTCCCTTGCCCCCCATTTACCTTCAAATGCCTTAATAACATTGTTTCTAGTAGTCGAGTAGAACTCCATTATATGTGTATATATGTGTGTGTGTGTGTGTGTATATATATATATATATATATATATATATATATATATATATATATATATATACCAGAGCTTTTGGATCCATTCATACAGTGAAGGGGCATCTGGATGAATTCCATAATTTAGCTATTATAAATTGAACTGCTATGAACATACATTTTGCTGTGTCACTGTAAGGTGCAGATTCTAAGTCTTCTAGGAAAATACCAGAAGAAGGATAGCTGGGCCGTATGGTAGATCTATTCCTAATTTTTTGAGGATTCTCCACAGTGTTTCCCAGAGTGGCTGTACCAGTCTGCAGTTCCACCAACAATGTGCTAGTGTTTCTATCTTCCTGCAACCCCTCCAGCATCTGTTATTATTTGTATTCTTCATCTCTTTCAATCTGACTGCAATGAGGTTAAATCTTTCTTTTTTTTAAAGAGAGAGAGAGAAAGAGACTCAATTTTATTTAGTTTTCCATGTGGATTTCATTGCTCCAAGACTTCATTGTGTGTGTGGTGTGGGGGTTCGAACCCATGTACTTGTGCATGCCAGGCAATTGCTGTAACCGCTGAGCCCCCACTCCAGCCCAAAAATCTTAATGTAGTTTTGATTTGCATTTCTCTTATTACTAGTGATTTAGAACACTTTCTCATGTATTCATTGGCTTGCTCGATTCCCTCTGTTGAGAAGTTTCTCTTTTGCTCTCTGGCCTATTTATTTATTGGATTATTTGTGATTTTGGTGTTAAGTTTTTTGAGTTCTTTGTAAATTTTGGATATTAGTCCCCTGTCAGAGGAATAACAGGCCATGATTATCTCTCATTCTGTAGTTTCTGACTTGACAGTTTGGACCAATTCCTTGGCTGAGCAAAAGCTTTTTTGTTCAATGGCATCCCACTCATTGAGTCTTGACTTTAATTCTTTCACTTTCATAATCTTGTTGATAAAGTCATTGCCTACTCCCATATGCTGGAGTGTTGGTCCTAATTTTTCTTCTGGAATTATATGGTAACTGGTTTAATTTCTAGTTCCTTGATCCATTTTGATTCGATTTTTGTGGAAGGTGAGAGGTAAGGATCTAATTTCAATTTTTTGCAAGCAACTGTTCAGTTTGTCCAGCATCATTTGTTGAATAGACTGTCCTCTTCCATATTATATTTTGACAACCCCCTCTTTGTCAAAGATCAGATGTTTAAAGATTTGTGGATTTGTCTCAGAATTTTCTATCCTGTTCCATTAGTCGTAATGCCTATTTTGATATCAATAGTATAATTTTAGATCTAGTACTGTGAAACCTCCTGTTTCATTTTTTTTTTGATTAGTAATATTTTGGATATTTTTGGTTTCTTGTTATTCCAAATGAATTTGAGAATTGCTTTTTCTATGTCTGTAAAGAATGACATTGGTACCTTGATAGTGATTGTATTGAATCTGTATAGCACTTTTGGCAGAAAGGTCATTTTAATTATATCAGTTCTGCATAACCAAGAACATGGAATGTCTTGCCAACTTTCCAGGTCTTCTTCGAATTCTGCTTTCAATGTTTGATAACTTTCATTGTAGAGATCTTTTACTTCCCTTGTTATAATAATTCCCAAGTATTTTAATTCATTTTTTTGAGGATATTGTGAATGGGACTGATTTCCTGATTTTTTC
>PVKS010023214.1:0-32664 GCA_004027875.1 Aplodontia rufa
AAAAAAAAAAAAATCACAGAAATGTGCCAAGGAGAGCACATGTTGGTTAAGCACAATAATTTGGAATAAGATGGTCTTAAAATAGAACCATGACTATCACTGACTACCTCTGTGACTTTGGAAAAGTTGCCTCATTTCTTTCATTTTCAGTTTTCTCATCTCTGAAATATAAATAGTAATATTAACTTCAAACATTGCAAGAATTAGAGATGATATTATATAAGTAAAGCTGACCAGAACATAGCATACAATTAAGTCTCTCTATTTGGTACATGTTATTATTGCTTCATCACTGAATGAGTCATACACAAATATTTCCTCAGTACCTACAATGGTGTTAAAGATAACGAAAAGAGGCATAAGATTCCTTAGCTTCAAAGAATGAATTAGACTGTACAAAAATGGTGGAACAAAACTGGTATAGATTTCATCGCATAGACACAGTACCATATGTTCTACGGAAGTAAGAACTTTCCCTTTCTCTAGATCCTTAATAGCATCCAGTACATTGTAAGTTTTCATAAGATCTGTTAAAAGAATATTGAATGAAATAGGGAACAGCATTTAAAACAAACTATTATTAAATTGCACATCACTATGAGCTAGGTGAGTCCGAGAAAACTTAGTGAAGACAATGCGGCATGGCCTGTGTTCCTCAAAGTTTTCAAGAGAGAGAAAATGTGATAATTGACAATACCTGTTCAGCCCACTAGGTCAAACAGAGGGCTTCTTGCAGACGAAGTGGTAGCTGTTGGATCGGCCTGCTCTTATTCATGCTCATATTGGCAATGTAAACTGAAAGGTTTGTGGGCTGCTGATGCTGGTATGTGGGGATCAGCTGGGACGAAGGCTCTGCTGGGCAGGGAGTGTGGGTGGTGTTGGGAAATTTAGTGCAAGGGAATAAGAGATTGGATAAGTTTTTAAAACAACTTTATTGAAGTACAATTTGCAAACTATAAGATACATACTTTTTGGTTGAAAAATTTGGTCAGTTTTAGGCAGTACATAAACTGCAAGTATTCCCACAATCCAGCTTTGTAACACTTCCACTGCCACCGAAATGTTCTTTGATGCCTGTTTGCAGTCAGTCCTTTATTCCCACCCCAGGCAACCATGGGATCTAGTTCCTTCTCTACAGTTTTGTGTTTTCTGGATGTTTCACATGAATAGACCTTGTCAATGTATATTCTTTTGTGCCTGGCTTCTTTCACTTAGCGTAATGCTTTCCCTCCGTGTATTATCAGTGTTCATTCATGTATGTTATTATGTATTGTATTCCACCTTATGTGTACACTGTATTTTGCTTATCAATTCCCCAGTTGGTGATTATATTATTTCTCATTTAGGTAATATTCTGCCCCTTTTACCTTGCAAATCCAGAGACTTTCGCTTCTAGTCCTAATGGATTTCACCCCTCCTGGCAGCAAAGCTGCTGACTTTGGGACCAGCATCATTTTGTGAGCCTCCCTTCCTACTCGAAGGAGCTGAGAATGTGAAAGGTTGCCCTAGGCAAGAAGGTCACCCATTCTTACCTGAAGATCTATCAATTTTTTGTTCAAGAATAAATGCTTCCATTTGCTTCTGACCTCTCTGTCAACTTCCAGTGCCCTACAATTGTTGTTTTTGACAGTTTTGTCCAGTGAAGAGGCAGAACCACTTCACATTACTCTATCCGAAAGACCCTTTGTCGTGAAGGATCTTGAAGCTTAGGATGTCAATGTGATTCTCTGTGAGGATGAATAGGAAGGCATTATTCTGAGATTTGGAGGATACAACCTTTGAGATGTTTCAGAGATATCAATGTGTAAAAACAGGAGGAGGCAGTTGGAGGGGAGAGATTTCAAACAGGAGATTCTTGTATTCATCAAATAGGAAGAGTTTAAATATCTTAATTTCAACTAAATGTGATGCAATTACATTCTGAAGGATTTTATTTAAATGTGTGTTTCTTCTCCACATGGGAACTTTTATGCTTTTTAATACATCCTTTTCAAGTTTATGGGATGCTTTCTCATCTGCTCATTACTCTGCTCCTGTGCATATCCATGTAGCACAAAATTTAATTTACAAATAGTGCAGGGCTTCTTCTCACAAGCTATAATGTCCATTGTCGCTAACTGTGTTGAAGGTGCTCTGCTTGCTGTGGTGTGTAGGCATCCTCATATACTGCTTCCTCTCCTTGGGACTCCCTTTTTCTTACCATTTGTCACCTAGCAAAATGTTCCCCATCTTCTGGCCACAGTTTAAATATCAAATCTTCGCATGGCATCTTGAGAGACTTTCTGTGCAATTCACAATCCATATTATAATTGTGTATCTGCACATCTATTTCTCTTGTTAGATTTGAATTCTATGCAGGTACATTTCACACCACAAGGTTTACTACTATAATCCCAGAATGTGATAAATCTTCAGAAATAGAATACATATGTGTTCAGGAAATGTGATAGTCAGATTTCTGTTACTGTAATAAATACCTGAGGTAATTATTCTCATAAGGAGGAAAGGTTTATTTTGGCTCAGAGTTTCAAAGGTTTTAGGCCATGGTCACTTGGTTCTGTTGTTAATGGGTCTCATCATGTTGGGGAAAACATGATAAGCATATGTCCAGAAAGCAAAATAGAAGGTGCTCAGGGTCCCACGATGCCTTTTGAAGGCATGTCCCAGTGACTTAAAACCTCCCACCAGGATCCTCTTCTTAAAGTTTCCATCACCTCGCAATAGCGCTAAGCTGGGAGCCAAGTCTCACATTTAGCACATGGGACTTTGGGGGACATTTAACATACAAACTATGGTATTCAATACTCTTTATATTTTTTTATGATGGGGAATTGTATAAAATGCTTGTTCATAGAAAAAACTCCTTGTGACCTTTGGCAAATTGCTTAACCTGAGTCTCACTTCAGATCTTTTAAAAATGGGGAAAATCATTATTTTTGTTGTAAAGATTAAATGGGACAATGCACTTAAGAGCTCTTAGCACCAAGTACCTGGCATATAACAAATGCCCAATAAAAGCTAGCTATTAATCAGAAATCAATTAAAGTCATTGTTGGTGACAATGGAAAGGTGAGAAGCACACTGGGCTCTTGGCCATTGGCCCTCTGGACTCTCACTGTGTTAATTTCAAGGTTCTTGTTGCCCACAAGAGGCTGCCCCCTAGTGTATGGTTGAGCTGTGGACACCTACTCAGGGCCACTGCTGCTGTCCTGGGCCTTCTCTTGAGGACCTTGCATCAGCTGGGAGGAATATTTCCCCGAATTGCTCTGTGGTTTGATTCTCTTTTCACCTCCCCTCCACTATTCCTTCTCCATCTTCTTTCACAGGTGTCACGTTGAGCCTTTCTCTGCCCATGTCTGTTCTTCTACGATCCTTCCCTGGCATTCCTCCAGTGCATGCACGTCTGATCCCATCCTATATCCTTTTTTCCTAGGATTCAGATAAATACAGATGGGTCCAGGGTGGGTCCAAGTAGACAAAGATTGATGAGGGGACTGGGGCTGCCTTACTTGCTGCCAAGGGGACAAGGAAGATGCTAAGTTGTATGGGGTGTGGTGCACATAGACCTCGGGATATGTGGTGGCCCAGTTGCTACAGAAGTTTTTTTTAGTGACCTGGAAAAACCTTATGGTAAGGGGGACATGCTTCAATAGCAATGGTTCAGGTACTTGGAAGATATGGAGAATAATCACTCTAAGGACAACAGAGTTGCCTGCTTATTACTAAGTTGTATTGAGACCCCCATGACACTATAATGGGAAACTGAAGGTCAGGAATAAGTAATAAAGGAAATAGTGAAAGCCAGAAGGCTTTTCTGCTTTCAAAGAGGCCCTTATCCCCTACAGTGAGAGAGACCTGGACAGACTCACCTGTTGGAGACACAGAGCTGAGAGAAGTTTAAGTGCTCATCCAAGGCAGTCTATTCTACCAAGTTTGAAGCCCTGGTTCAGAAAACTTGGCACCTTCAAACGTGGAACAGGACATCTGAACTTATGCTCCTGTAGAGTTTTGATGGATGGGTCTTAAGCCTTGGAGTTTGCAAACATGGCCTGCCTCTCCCCACCTCCCCATCTCTTAAGAGATAACACTTCCTCATGAGGGCATGCGGCCTCTCTCAAGACCTACTCTTACCTCCTGTCCTGCAATCCAGGCTAACAACTAGAGTTAAAACTCAGCATAACCCAGCTCAGAATTATACTGGGCCTGAGAAGGTAGGGAAGAGATTGCATAGTGCAGGGAGTTACAAAGGTTAACATGCAAATAGCAGCAATAACCAAAGTTGTGTTCTTGGGAGTGGGATCAAATTAGTTGCTAAAAGGAGGCTAGTGAAAGGCTACCAGTATCGCTAAGAAGCATGAGGACTGATAGCAAGAGAGGCTGTCACAGGACTGAGTTCATTAATGCTCATGGGCTCATGGACCAAGTGGTGTTACTTATGTGCCAAAAGCTGGGAGGCTGAAACTCCTGTAATGACCGGAAAGGTCAGAAGGGCAGTTAATATGAATTGACTCACAGAGGTGTAAAAATGGTTAATAGACCAAGGTATCCCTAGAAATAAAATACATAGCCAATCAACAAGGATTCTACTTATATCCATAGTCATAAAAAGGCAAGAATCAAGGAGCAAGAGTCTGAGGGTAATTGCCCCATTTTGACATGAAAATTATCATAATTCCTGTTCAGATCCAGAATCTGCTGGCAGGAAGGAATTTGCAAAACCATAGCAAATATATACCTTAATGAATCTCCATTTTCTCTTTCCGAAGGAACTCATAGTCATTACTTTGGTGACTGTCTTGGAGAAAGCAAAAGACTCAGACTTTACAAAGCCTATCGGGCTAGAGTCTAATTTGAAATTGATGCTCAAAAATCCAAAGTGTCACCAAAACCCATTCAAAATAAAAGAAGTGCTAAGCAAGCAAGTAGGAATAAATGACTGAGCCAGTTGATATTAACTACGTGTTGGCCTCATTTAATGGGCACATGGATAGTGTGCACAGTGAGAGAGATGGAAGCTTCATACAGGACCTACAGCATGAACCTACCCAGGCTCATCTAAGGGCTGTTGCCTTTGAAGATTCATCCTGCCTGCACTTAAACCAGTGTGCAGAGTCAACATGGCTCTCTTCATTAAGAAGACCACTGGCACTCTTATAAGATGACTACATGAGATCCCTTCCACCCTGGAAGGACCAGTTGTTTATACTTATAGGGTGTTATAGTTAGGATACAAAGTGTTTGCTCCAAAAGCTCCTGCTAATGAAGGAATATTCAGAGATGAAATGGTTAGATTGTGAGAGTTCTAATCTCAATCCATCTCAGTTTGAATGGACTGACTGTGTGGTAATTATAAGCAGGTAGGGCATGGCTGGAAGAGTGGCTCACTTGGGGCATGCCCTGGAAGTATCCCTGTGGCCTCTTCCTCCTACTCTCTCTCTTCTCTCTCTCTCTCTCTCTCTCTCTATCTCTCTTTCTGTCTTTCTGATGCCTGACCCTGTCTTTCCTCTGCTGGGCCATGATGTGCTGCCTCATCTTGGGCCCAGAGCAATGGAGTTGGACATTTATGGCTGAGACCTCTTAAATCTTGAGACCCAAATAAACTTTCCCTCCTCTAAGTTGTTCTTGTCAGGTATTTTAGTCGTAGTGATCAAAACTTAGCAAAACATAGAGATAGATTCTTATTCTGAGTATTGATTTGTTTCTCTACATGGACACAGCATGCTAGCTAGAGGAACTATTCTTTAGTGAAGGAAGTAAGAGAGTAGACCACGATTATGGGATCCACTGGTTCTGTTGCTACTGCTCCTCTGGATGTACTGCCACTTGCATGCTAAGCCTGTGCTTACCCAGTTGCTCCAACCAGTGAGTGAACTTAGGATATTACTGCAGGCCCATTCCACTGGGATCCAAGATACCTTTAATGATGACTTTGGTTTGAGGACTATCCATCAACTTGATGGAAACTTCCTTAAACCTGCACTGCAATCTGAAGTTCTTCCTAGCCTAATTCTCCTTCCTTCCTTCTTCTCCTTTCTCATGAATGAGCTGTACATCATTCTGACAGCTCTCCCTACATGTTCCTGCTTCGCCACTGCACTTTCACAACTACTTCTTGCATGTCAAGTTAAATGTTGGCATCCAGAGTCAAGTGGGTATCAGGCATTCACTCCTTAATGTGAAATAACTTCCGATTTTCCTAAAGGTAAATTCTGCTAAGGAAAAAGGGAAGCCAGAACAGGTTGCCTCATACTGGGCCACACATGGTTAGAAGTCTGGAAATGAAGTTTGAGGCACCAAAACTAAACCTGGAAGGCTTCCCAAGTCTGCTGCTAGTGGGACCTATGTTTTACTGAAAAATGCAGATGAGCATTCTAAAGACAAACTTTTTTTTTTTAATTTATTAAGGAGTTGTGTTGTTGTTGTACAATCACAAAAGCATATATTGTAACAATATGATATGACTCTTGACTCTTCCATATTTTGCCCCTATAACAGATAGATATAAATGTCTTTGTTTCTCTCTCTCCCAACCTCTTTCTCTTTGTATATATATGTATATATACATATATATACATATATACATATATAAAACAATCATATATGTGTATATATATATATTTATGCATTTTTCAGATTTAAATGATCACATAAGTATTATTTGGTTTCTTGGGGTAGGGGTAAATAATAGATTACATTATTTATTCCCTCCCCTAGATCCCTACCCTATCATCCCTCTCTCTCTCTCTTCCTTCCCTTCCTTCCTCTTCCCTCCCCCCACTACATATCTATGGTTCTCCTAGATTATATGTTGCTTCTACTTTAGTGAGTCAAGTACAAAAGCTTGACCTTTCAGCCAATCCTGGGTTTTTCTATTGTCTCTACAAATGAGAGAAAATATTTGACTCTTGAGTCTCGGGATTTGGCTAATTTTGCTCAGCATAATTTCTTCTGTTGCCATCCATTTACCTTCAAAGGCCACATTATCATTGTTTCTAATAGCTGAGTATAACTTGTGTGTGTGTGTGTGTATATATATATATATATATATATATATATATATATATCTCACAGCTTTTGAATCCATTCACCTAGTGACAGGCACCTGGGTTGATTCCATAATTTAGCTATTATAAATTGAGCTGCTATGAGCACTGATTTTGCTGTGTCACTGTAATGTGCTGATTCTAGATTTTCTGGGAAAATACCCATAAGAGGAATAGCTGGGTCACAGAGTGGATCCATCCTAATTGTTTAAGGAATCTCCACACTGTTATCCATAGTGTCTGTACCAGTCTGCAATTCCACCAACAGTGTGCTAGTGGTCCCGTCTCCCTGCAACCCCTCCAGCATCTGTTATTGTTTATAGTCTTCATCTTTGCTATTCTGACTGAAAGAATTAAAGTCAAGAATAAATGAATGGGCTATCATTAAACTAAAAAGCTTTAGCTCAGACAAGGAATTGGTCAAAACTGTCAAGAGTGAACCTATAGAATGGGGGATAATCATGGCCTGTGAATCTCTGACAGGGAACTAATATCCCAAATTTACAAAGAACTCACAAAACTTAATATCAAAAACACAAACAATCCATTCAATAAATGGGCCAGAGAGCTAAACAAAAACTTCTCAATGGAGAAATTGAGTAAGCCTATAAATACATGAGAAAGTGTTCTAAATCCCTACTAATCAGAGAAATAAAAATGAAAACAAATACTTTTGTGACCACAAGTTGTTTTCTCGTGTGTGTGCATGTTAAGACTATGGGATATAGTCATTCTACAGGATGTAGCATGTAGACCATGTCCATTGCTACTAAAAGTATGAGCTATAAACCAGCATCATCAGTATCACTCTTTGGTTTGTCATACATGCTAATCTTTGGCCCCACCTCAGACCTATGGAATGAGAACCTGTACTTACCAAGACCCTTGGGAGACACACGGCACACTTAAGTTTGAGAAGTATGGCATAGCTCAGTAGACAGGGTAAGAGTCTGGAAAATTGGCTTAGATTTCTGTCTCTGCCACTTATTAGCTGACAAATTGCTAAACATCCTTGTGCTTTCACCTACTTCATTCTGTTGAATGAATGGAGATAACTTCTGCCTATGCCTTCTGATTTTCAGGATGCATTTATTCTTCCTTGTAGCTCTCTACTCACAGTTTCTCCATATTTTTTATATGTTAGCATTCTATTTGTGTTCTTACTAGAACCCAACATGAAAGTAGAGAATATTCAAATACATATGCATTCATCTATAAGCATCCACAGCCCAGCTCTATTTGTTTCAATTAGACTGATAAAAGAATGAGGTTATTTAACAAATTTGAAAGTTATTTTACTATCTAAATTCCTCCTGCTGCATGCCACACAGTTGGCCAGATTCCAGACCAATATCTAAAGGAATAGCCAATTGAAATGTGACTGGTTTGTACAAAATCTGTCTGTCAGACTCAATAATCATTACACTTTAGTTTTCTCTGAACAGGTAAAATATGACTAATTGAGATAATCCAATCACTCTCCTTATAGGAACCTAACTGTTAGGTCTCAGTCTCCTTTTTATATGATGAAGACTTGCTCTAAATTTTCTGTATAGCCTCCTCTAGTTCTAAAATGCTATGATTCTAATTCAAAGAGTCATCAAACTAAAACATTTGTTATTAAATATTTAAAACCAGGGAAACATGATTTAATGTGCCCTTTTCAGGGCCAACCCTAGATGCATCCAACTGAAGAGCAGACATGACCTAAATGGCCTCTCCAATTCTCCTCAATTCATTCCAATAAAACCCAGTCTCAGAAATACAAGGACGACATGGACAAATGCTTTTAAGTAAACTCTTTAAATTTTTAATCCCAAGTCTCATTTTAACTCAATTATTTATCTTATTGCAAATGTCTAGAATCTCTATCCATTTTCTTAAGATAAATATGAATGAAATCTGGACCCCAAAATTAAACTCTGGGATTTTAAGGTTGATTTTTAAACAAAGCTGGATAACAAATTTAGATAGTGGATATAAATGTATAAGACTGGGTAATTGAATCATTTAGCACTTCCTCACCCTGGAGAAAACCCTTTCTACAAATTCCCTTTCCTGTCAATTCGATATAATTTTCTAACCATAAATCTTGATGGAAGGAACTGGTAATCTAAATTCTGATTCATTATTTTATGCCAAATTAATAACAAATTTACAAAGCACAGCTAATACTTGGGGGATTGTATTAGCAGATTCTAAATGGAAATAAAAGTCCCTCCTCTTGGAAAACAGTAAATGTATGCCAATATTCATATGTTCACAATGGCAGATATTTCATCTTCAAGGTGCTCAGCTGCTTCCAGTAGAAATTTAAGATTTATGGTTGCAATAACAATACATCAGATTTAACGTTTAGCTACTAAATTATTTCCTGCCTGCTTATTTATGGATTATAAAAACTCAGTAGGCTCATCAGGTGTATGGATGGTAAAGGATGAACCACTTTGGAAAAAGTAACAGCAACAATTAAGCTTTAATGATCACTCCACATGTGCCTGAGATGTGTGAAGGGCTTTCCTTGTGAAATATTTTATCTTCACAAGGGCCTTTTACAGGTGGAGACAGAAAGCGTTGTTCAAGGTTACACAGGTGGCAACCAACAGAGCGACAGGTAGAACCCAGGTTGTCTGGTGGTGCAGCGGGGAGGTGTTGGATCCCTAAGAAGCAAGACGTAGTGGGAGATCCTGAGGTCACTGGGTCTGTGTCATTGACAGGGATAGTGGAACCCGTAACTGCTTCAGTTTTCTTCTTTTAATTCCTGCTGAGATGAGTGGGTTTGCTCTGTCATGTGTTCCCACCATGATGAACTAGCACAGGCCCAAAGCAATGGGACCAACTGATCGTAGATTTGAACCTCAAATCTGTGAGCCAAAATAAACCTGTTTTCTTAAAAGTCAATTATCTCAGGTATTTTATTAATGTAACAGAAGGCTGCCGAACAAGATTCTTATCCTTGATGCTGTCATCCTAATCAGCTCCAAAGCTAGCATACATTTTATTAGATCAGAGACTAAAACTTACTGTGTTATGTAATGTTAAGTTTTTATATGATGGCAGTACTAATATGCCCTCTAAATCTAAAGACATAACTTCAGGTTGATTCTTGGGCTCATGGTTTAAAACAACATAAAGAATAACACAAGAAAACAAATAATCAAAACAACAGCAATAAACCCATTTGGTGGCTCTAGTTGATAATAACGATTGGGGATTAGGCTCCCATTGTCAGTATACTTCTCCCTCAGGGGTTGGAAAGTCAACTGCCTAAAGGAACTGAGCCCATTGGAAATAATGGGCCCAACCTGGTGGGGTGGCACATGCTCACCTGTGGAGCACATGCCAGTCTGCCAGGAACACCACTCCACAACACCTCTGGCCTATGACCATGAACAAAGGTTATTCCGGTATTATCAGACCATCTGATTTTTCCAGGGAAGTCAGAAATACCAAATTTTGAATGTTGGCAATAAATTAAAAATCAAATTTAAAATACTGCAAAGGCTGAAGAAGCTGAGTTATGAGTTAGATGACAAACATGGCCTGGGTGCTACGTTGGTCTTGAGGTCTCAGCAGTATACTTTCTGGCTGGATGCCATTATCTATCACCTCAGCTGCAAAGCTAACCTAATGCTTGTTACTGCCAAACCTACATGTGACCTTACCCTTGAACCCCAGATCCCATTTTCAAATCACTGCTTAGGCCAATCCTTTCCCAGAGGCATCTGACCCTCAATGAATGAGTGATGAAATTCTTTGTTTCTCTAAATCCCCTCCACCTGGAGTTATTTCTACCTCAGCTAATGTAGTGACTTTCACTCACACGATAATCTTAGATTCTTCAATGTTTTTAACTGCACAGATGTTATTGATAAATGAGTTCAATTGAATCAAAATTAAAATATTTCCAAAATCTGTCTAATAATTATCACACAGCCTGCTGTTTAAGTGAGCATTTTCAAATTTCTTTAAGCTATAATATATTTTAATAAAAATTTACATAGAAACCCTTTACAACAGATATAATAGACCTTGTCAAGTTGTAATTGACTTGGAGGCCCAGATGTCCCCCAACTCACCTTCATTGTCCATGAGATGGCCCAGGAAGCATCTCTAAGGGATTTAGTATTCATGGAACAGTTTGAAAACCAGGGATAAACATGAACCTGCCAACTGGCTCATTTACCCTCCAATCTTTCCCTTTGCCATACTGCTACAAAAATTACCTAAGACACAGATATGGTCATATTTCTGCTTTAAGAATTGGGGGCATATACCACTAACTAGCGGATAAAATCCAATCTCCTTACCATGGATTCATACTAGAGCCACACTGGTCATTTTACTAGCTAGTCTTATGCCTCTTGCTTGGTGTTTTCCAGCACTTTGGCCAGTATAAATTTGATCTAGGAATAAAATGGAACTGAAGATAAAAACCTGGAAAACCAATGGCTCCCCTAATTTCCCTACTGCCACCCAACTATGAGTGAAGGAAGAGTGGATTTGCTCCTGGAACAGTAGAGGGGTGTACATGCTCAATTATTGGATTACACTCAGCGGGTGACTTAACAAGTATGTTCTGTAGGCAGGTGATAGTCACCTTATTCATTAAATTGAGGCGTCTCTCTTCATTATATTAGACTATGGGCCTATCTGTCAACTAACCAAGGCACTTCTAGTTATAGTACATGAACTACTTATTTGCAAAGAAACAGTTCATGAAGAAATGTTTTGAACATCTGTCAAGTGCCCCAAATAATTAAAACCACATAAAAAGAGTGAAGGTTTCTATGGTTAAAAAAAAGCAATTTAATTTAGAAAACAGAACTAAAATACTAATTTATGAACAGCACAAATCAACATGTACTTATGCAAGTCAATTTTGAAGATGATTAATGCAAATAGAATTCAGGGCAAGGTACACAGCAGTGTGTTCTAGCATTCTTAGGATAAACCTTGTGGAAGAGAGTGTTTCAAACTTGAGGTTTGGAAGTCAGTGAAGATTTATATGCTAGGATGAAAAGGAGCTTCAGGCCACAGAAGTAACAGGAGCAAAGAGGTAGAGAAAGAACAACTTGACTGTGACTGTACCAGAAAGAGAGGAAAGAACTGGGTGTTGGATATGGAAAGTGCTTCAAACCCAGTTTCAAGTTCTTTAATGGCCATGAAGCATCCATGAAGGCTATGTTGTGCATGCATTTGTACTTTTTTCCAAAGTGACACAAAAGTGATATTGAAGGATGAGCAGTCTTGGAGACTGGTAATGATTCCGGTTTGGTGGATGCTGGACTACTGTCCTCTCAGAGTCAAAGAATGAAACCGAGGGACACCGAGGTAAGCATAGTGGACAGATTTTATTTTATAGAAAGTAAAGCATAGGGGAAAGAGCAGACTTCACCCAGAGTGAGAGAAGGGGACATGCAGAGGTGGTGAGGCTTGCCCTTTTTATATGACATCTTCTCCTTAATTGGTCATTGCTTCCCTGCCCTATACCTAGGACATGGCCTGGGGAGTACTGGTCTAGTCTTTGGTTCATGCCTCAGGCATCAATAGAAAGAATGTGGTTCCTTCCTTAGCAGAAGGAAGCTTCTACATAAGGACTCATCTTGCCAGACCCTCCTTATTAGCATTGGGGATATCAAAGTGATCCTAAAGGAAAAGAACTGGTTTTCCCTTGATTGACTTGAACATTCTAACTACTCTGACTGCCTAACTCCCCCCCCCCCCGCCCCCGTCTCAGTAGTATGTGCAAGGTGGTCATGGGAAAGATACTGGAGTCAGAAAATGCACTTAAGATAGCAGGAAGCCTGTGCAGTAATTGAGGTACAGTGGGGGACACAGGCCTGGCCCAGATCTGTGTCCATGGTGTGCACTGGAGAGATACTTCAGTGTGAAGGAAAACCAACAGTGCTTCTGAGAATCTGAGTTTTATTAACAGAAGAAAAAATGAGAAATATGAAATGACCACAGGATTTTCATCCTGAGTGATAGGTTCAAAGTATTATTTTTGACAGACACAGAAGCTAATTTGAGTGACCAAAAAAATACTCTTTCTTTTAAAAAAAAATGCTGAATTTTAAAAGTCCTCTTAACCTGGTTTCTTCAGAAAACAGAGCCCAAGGCGATGATTAAGGTGTTGATGCACTATTTGGGAGGAGGTGGAAATAACAGTCAAGGGAAAGAGGATGCTCAGAGAGGCAGCAATTCATTCCTGGACTGGCTGACATCTCACAAGGAGCCAAGGAGGGACACAGCAGGGGCTGATCAGGCACATTCATTCAGCTACAGGACTTTTCCATACAGGCTGAGAGGGAAAATAGCGCTTCAGATTAGGCTGTGGGTGAGAGGAGGAAGAGACATCAGTCTGCCTGGCTTCCTTCTGACTCCTGTTTCTCATTAGTCAAAACTCACTCCAAGGAGCATTAACTCTCCTCATCATCTGGCGCTTAAGTCGGAGCTTCAGATGCCAGAAGCCACAGCCTGCAGTGTGGGGTTTCATCCAAGATCTGCAGAGGTGGGGGAGCCTGGAACTCCAGGCACACAGCTGGGCAGCCAGGAGTGGCAGCCAAGGAGAGGGACTGGCATTCCCCGGGAATGTGACAGGTGGCTGTGGGGTTGTCCTGGAAGTGGCTGGTCCTTTTTCAAGGACGAACAACAGCGTCGCGTAGGTATAAAAAACCATATATATCTAATATGAGAAATGACTCCTCCAAATGGAATTGCAGAAAGTTGAACTTATGAGATAAAAGCCTGAGGGAACCTTGAAATGAAATATTCAGAGTTTATAATTTGGTCCCACAAAGTTGTAATTAGAAGTTGGGAGAAGCACTGAACCCCTGCAAGAATAAGCACACAGAAATAGGAGGGAAAAGACAAGAGCCTAACCCTAGAACTAAGGAGCAAAGGGAAAAGTGAGGTAAGAAGAGAAATGGCGTGGTTACGAAAAAATCAAGAACAAAAACCAAAGATGAAAGCTGGCTTGTTAGTCTGTTTGAGCTGCTATAACAAAATTGCATAGACTGCAGAGTGTGAGCAACAGAAATGTATTTCTCACAATTTTGGAAACGGTGGAATCCAAGATCAAGGCTGCAGCAGATGTGGTTTATGCTGAATCAGTTTGCTTCCTGGTTCTCACTGTGCCCTCACAAGGTGGAAGGGATGAGGTAGCTTGCTTGGGTTTCTTTTATGAGGACACTACTCCTGTTCCAAGGGCTCCACCCTTGGAACCTCCATCTCTCAAAGGTCCGACCTACTAATACATGACCTTGGGGTTAGAATTTTAATGTGTGGATTTTGGTGTAGATTGGGACACAAGCATTCAGACCATCACATCCAGGGAAGTTTCAAACTATGGAGTTAAGGATAGGGAAAGTTTGAGAGGAGCAACAGTATAATCACATTCAATACAGCAGAGTGGTCCAAAACAGTGAGGAGGGGATTGAATCTGGCATTAGGTTACCTGTGTCATTAGGTAAAACACAATACCTTTCATAGCCCAAAATTAGATGATGTAAGATAAAATAGTTCTCTTTGAATCAAGATCTTCAGGAGACATTCCATGAGCAAGTAAGGGGCTCAGCATTGGAATCTCCACACACAGATCTACACTTCTGACAAGGATGATTGACAGGGTGTCCACTACTCAGAACCCTTGTCAACTGTAGAGTTTTAGTGCCCTGGATGGGATCAGAGTTCCGTGGAAGCTGGGACAGTTGGTATTGATGCTGCAGGGTCAGAGCACACTGGCCATTATTGGGGAGCCAGTCCAACACAACGGGAGAATGAGCTTTGAATAGGAGATTAGATACGGTGACTCTAGGGAATACATGGAGATCAGAGTAAAGATGGACTACTCAGGCAGTCTGCAGGAACACGTGAGAGAGCTAACTATAGAAAAACAAGGGAAGTCAGCCCATAGAGCAAAAAATAAACATATAAGTAGAATTTTAAGAAGTCAAGGTGCATTTTGGTGTGTGCAGTAGTGGGACTGAAATTAAAGTGAGGACTAAGATGGAGTTGATCCCAAATAGATGAGCAGAGTAAAACAATGAGTGTTAGAATCAAGCTAACAAGGCCCTAAATCAAGCTTATGGGAAGATACTTGGTTACTCCAGTTATCAAATTCCTCACATGCAGAATAGATTTAAGAGTAGACTCTATCTTACAGGGGTATGGTGATTAAAAATGGAAGTTGATCTCTGAGTCTTCTATTTTATTCCATTAGTTACCGTGTGTGATTTGGTGCCAATACTATGCTGTTGTTGTTATAACTCCGTAGTTTAATTTAAGATCTGGTACTGTGCTTTTAGTATTGCTCTTCTTGCTCAGTGTTGCTTTGCCTATTCTGGGTCTCTTCTTCTTCCAAATGAATTTTAGGAAAGAAAGAAAGGAAGG
This sequence comes from Aplodontia rufa, assembly GCA_004027875.1. Lineage (NCBI taxonomy): Eukaryota > Metazoa > Chordata > Mammalia > Rodentia > Aplodontiidae > Aplodontia > Aplodontia rufa. Next base: position 15,438 of record PVKS010023214.1, read on the forward strand.
AAGGAAGAAATAAAGAAGGAAGGAAGGAAGGAAGGAAGGAAGAAGGGAAGGGACAGTGCCAGTGGAGGGATTTCATGAAAATGCAAGAGAGATCATTGGAGTAGAGAATGGGAATTTAGGAGGGAGGTAGGAGCAATGGGAAAAGGGAAGAACAGTAGAATGAATCTGACCAAACTTTCTGACGTACATATATGAAAATACCACAATGAATCTCATCTTTATGTATGTCCACAAGGCACTAATTCAAAACAAAAACCGTAAATGAATACAAGAAAGAAGAGTAGGGTAGAGGAAAGGGAACAAGAGGAAGAAGGAGTAGAAAAAGCGACAGAATTAGAGCAACTTTTATTCCATGCTCATATAATTATATCAAAATGAATGCTAATGTTATGCATAAAATGAACTATTAAAATGGAAAAAATAATTAAAAAATGAGAATTAAATGATATTATGATTATAGAGTACCTAGCACATAATAACAATCACCTGCACTGTATGTTCGTGTGGCTGTCTCATGTAACATGTTTAACCTCCTACCTGTTCATGCTTTTCCACTGAAAATAACTGCATTCAGCAAGCCTGGTGTCTAGAAGCAGGCCTTTACATCTTCTCCCTACACCCCAAATCCCTTCTGACATCTATTTGATCAAGTGTACCTTCAAAGTACCCATCAGATCCATAACCCTTAGGTCTATCCTCCTATTGCTAGGGGAAAGACAGATGCAAATGGTGGGAACAGGAGGGTAAGAGAAAGATTCAATGAAATAGGCCCAACTTTCTGACCCCACATGCTTTACTTTCTTTTCCAAAAAGCAATTCACCTGCAGGGAAGCCTACCTGGCCTAAGTAAGCAGGTCACATTCCTCACCAAGATACCTATTGTATGCAGGGGAAATGTGAACCTATAGTAGTGAACTTAAAGATTTTTGTGACCAGATCCTAAACCTCTGGCAGATAAGGATAATTCTTCCTCAGCAGAATGTCTGTAAGAATGTATGGTTAAGAACCCAATTAGAACTGGTCAGCATGGTCCAAGGGAACCTAGTGTTGCTATGGCAGTGAGGACTTGAAAGTCTGATGTCATCTTCCTGTCAGTCAAAATTCAAGAAGTGGACCTGGAAGGGACTCTCTGGAAACCTTCTCTAGGATCCCCAATATAACTGGCAGTCAGGAGAGGCACATCATTCTTCTCTTTGAGAGGACCTACTTTTTCCCTTGAAATGTTCCCTTTCCCTTTTCCTATCTCTTCAATAAATTCTTGTTACTCTGAGCAATATGTCTGAAATCTTTCTGACTTGATTGAAAGAACTGGGGTTTGGAGATGGTCTTCATGCTACCTCAGTTTCCCAGAAGGCCCCAGCTCGGTGTTATCATGCCAATCACTATTCTGCTTTAACTACATATACTACAAAAACGGCCCATGAACTCAACTTCCTACATGACCACTTTGACTTTGCTCCAATTCAATCTTGAATTCAGAGCTCCCCAGGCAGTACCACAAGCAAGTTATAGGTGCCCAAGGAACATAGGGCACAGCCCAAAGTGGGGCCTAGAGAGTAACTTAGGCGGACATGCTTCAAATCTCTGTCTTGGGTTTTCTTCTATCTGACATGTCATTTTACCAAGTAAACCACAAGACAACCACTCTTAAAAATACACTGATCCATGTGAAGTTTGTAAATTAGAGTTTCAGTGCTATGTTATAAATATTTTACCAATTCCATTTTTCATTTAACTTGTAGTGTTTTGTATTTCATCTTACTTACTACAATTATATAAAGGACACGTTATTTGTTTTTGTCATCAACAAATGCTACCAAGTCCCCTCTTGTTTGTACTGAGGCATAAAGAAAAATTGTCATTCTGTACATGTGCCAGGACATGGATGGCTGGGGGAAATAGTGCTCTTATCTACTGTCAAAGTAGCCTTAAACAAAGTAATCTGATCTTACAGCTTCTCTGTATAATGTTTTACAGGACTCTCAGAATGCAGATCAAGATAAACAAAGTGAACTCCAACCCTCGGTGTCTGCCCAGCCTACCTCTTTTGCTCTCTTAGGCTACTCCTCTCTCACTATCTGCATTTATTTTGACTTCTTTTATTTCCTGAAAAGCATCATCATTCCTTAAGTCAAAAGGACCTTGTCAGGGCTGGAGCAGTGGCTCAGAGGTTGTGGTGCTTGCTTATTATTTGCAAGGACATGGGTTCAAACCCCAGCACCATGTATACAACGGAGTGTTGGAGCAACAGAAGTCACATGGAAAACTAAATAAAATTGATTCTCTTTGATCTCTCTTTGAATGCTAATGGCTCACTCCCACTGGGCACCATTGCCTGGTTAATTTCACTTCATCCTGTAGCTCTCTGCTCAAGAAGCCTGCCCTGTAGCTGTCCCCTTCCCAGTCCAATTCAAGCAAGACTCTAGTATAATTATCAAATGCCATGTATACTTATGTTCCTCCATTGTATCCCCAATACCTAATTCAGTACTTGGCATTTAGTGGAAAATTATGAAAAATAGTCTGAGGGTTGAGTTCCAGCAAGCTCTGGGTCAGGCTATATTGCCCACTCAGGTAAACTGCACCAAGGACCCAATGGGTTTGTTCTGAAAAATTTGCCATAATTAATGGCCTGTTATTTTTCTTCTTTTTTTTTTTTTTGTTCAACTTTGCAAATGTAAAAACATTGAAGGTCATTTCATGGAGTAGCAGTTAATCATTATTAACATTTTTAATATGGCAAAACTATTTCATTTTTGTATAATGGTTTCCATTCTTTGTCAAACACATTCACATGTTCCACAAATGGTGCACATATATTTGCTTTTTTAATTTGGAATAGCATTACATTCATTCTCTAAAATACTGCATAGACTGTACAGCTATCACTTTATATAACTGCACAATTAGGTCTGCCAAAATACTTACTGAGAGATTATAATGAGCCAAGTTTTATGGAACCACCCAGAAAGCAAATATTCATTCAATTTATACAGAAAGTATTGAGCAAAAAAAAAACATAAGGTAGAAATGGTAAAGGAAATAGGATCAAGAAAATCCGTGGATCCCACCAATATGCAATGTGAATTTTGCAGTCAAACTTTATTATAAATATGTACACTAGTGCACTTCAGCTGCAGAAAGTGTAACATTCTCTATCATACAGGAACGTAGGGCCCAGCCCAAAGTGGAGGAGGTGAAACTCAGGAGCTTAGGCAGAATGATTGATTACAAGTTCAAGTCCATCTTCAGAAATTTAGCAGGATTGTCTCAAAGTTTTTAAAACTAGGGTTAGAGTGTAGCTCAATGGTAGAGCCCTAGGTCCTGGGTTCAATCCCCAGTACTACTTTAAAAAAAAAAGAGGAGGCAATATCTATCTTATTCATAAAGTCTTATCCATGTAGGGTAACTGTTATACACATTTTGGATTATTTTTTACAGATGAGTTAGTATGGAAATACTGAATTGGTCAAAGTCTCTTGCCAATCACCAATGCTTCAGTAATGTGTGTGCCTATTACAATTTTGCTACAACATTGTCAGCACTGAGTGCTATATGTTTAACTTAGTATTTTCAATATAGAATTGTTGACAATTCAGAAACAGTGCATAAAACTACTTAGTGAAATTATCAAGTCAGGGTTTTTTTGCTTATTTTTTGGGGGCAGGTATGAATGCTCAACCACTGAGCCACATCCCCAGCCTTTTTTATTTTTTATTTCAAGACACAGTCTTAAAATACAACTTGCTAAGTTGCTGAGTAACCCACTAAGTTGCTGAAGCTAGCCTTGAACTTGTAATCCTCTTGCCTCAGACTCCCAAGCTTCTGGGATTGTAGATGTGCACCACAACGCCCTGCAATAAATGGCCAAATTGTCTTTAAGTTACTAAACATACATTTCATCATGCAATGCCTAGTAATATTTTGGTTAATAATCCCATAAGGTCACAACAGTGTTGAGAAGTTTTCTATCATTTAGTAACATTGTAGCCATCGTAATGTCATTGGGTCACACATTACTCAGGTTTTTTATGGTTGTGCTGATGTAAACAAATCTGTTACAACATGGGTGAAAGGTGGCACATATAATACATATAGTAAGTAATGCTTGATAATGGTAATAAATGGCTATTATCTTCTGGTTTGTGTATTTACTACAATATACTTATCATTATTTTAAACTTTACTCTAGTTATAAGAAAAAAGTTCACTATAAGACAATATCCTGTTTACCACATCCCTTCATTGCATCGTTTTCTTTTTCTTAATTTATTTTTAAAAATATTTTATTAACGAGTTGAGTTACTGTACAATCATAAATGCATATAAATAATATGATATGCATTTGTTCCTAAACCAAAATTACCCCACATCACCCACACCCCAGTCTCTTGATTCTTCTATATTTCTCCCCTACAAGTGATATAAATGTTTAGATTGTGAACTTTCCAGAATTAAATGATTGCATAAGTATTATTTGGATTCTTGGAGGAGGGGGTGAGTAAAGAGTATGCTACATTGTGGATGGTCTCCCTAGATCCCTCTCTATCCTATCTCCCACTCCTCTCCCCCCATTTTCTCTTGTGCTTGATTTAATCTCCAGTTTGTGTAAGTACGCTCCCTGATGTTCAAATACCAGTGAAAGTGCCTAACAATGCTTTTCTTAGAATGCATCCCTGCCTTTAAATGACAAACTGCTGTGTTTGAATTCCTAATCTTCATTTAAAAACATAACTTCCAGTGAAAAATGAAAGGAAGGAGTTCACACTTTAGTAGCAGAAAAGGTCTGCTTTTTAAAATAAAGTGCAAGTACCATGTGTTTTTAAGACATTGCCAATGGAGAACATTTTCAGTTCACTACATTGTCTCAAAAAAGTTTGCAAATAATGACAATCAGGGCACATGAGGCTGAGAATTGAAAGGGTACTTAGAATGGGTGGCATTCCTCACTATTGTGGTGGCTCAGATCTAGTGGATATCAAACCTTAATGGTGATGGTGAGGAATGAACAATATTCTCTTCAACTTCATTCATTCACTTGCCATACACTTAGGTCCAATTGGGTACATGGCAGTTGAGTCCCAAACATCAATGGGTCATGACCTCCAAATAATGAGCTCACTAAGATAAGCAGCAAAATTATACCATCATGCAATAAGTGCTATTCCAACATTGCATAAAATGTGTCAGAATGGAAAAGGTATACCAGGCTTACAACTCAACAAAGCAAGCTGGTGCTGCAATCCTTATATCTAACAAAGTATATTTAAACATAAACTAAACAGAAGAGATAAAGAAGACCACTACATCCTAGCTAAAGAAACAAAACAATAGGAAAATATAACAATAGTAAATATATACACTCGAAACAAAAACTCTCCCAACTATGAGGAAAAATTATTCCATGACATAAAACCACTTGTGGACCTCAACATGATAATACTGGGAGACTTTAATACTTTTCTATCACCAATAGACAGATTGTCCAAGAAAAAAAAAGAGTAAAGAGATCTCCAGCTTGAACAACTCCATAAATCAAATGAACTTAACAAACATCTACAGAACATTCCACCCAAAATTAGCTGAGTGTACTTTCCTCTCAGTAGCATATGGATCCTTCTCCAAAACAGATCATATCCTAGTTCACAAAATTAATCTCCACAAATACAAAAAGTTGATATTATTCCATGTATCCTTATCAGACCATCATGCCATGACCCTAGCAATTAACAGCAAAAATTATAACCGAAAACACACATATGCATGAAGATTGAATAATACCCTATTAAGTGAACAATGGATCTAAGAAGACATGATAGAAGAAATCAAGGAATTCTTGGAAGGGAATGAGAATGAAGACACAAATATCAAAAACTTTGGTACAGCATTAAAAGCACTCTTAACAGGAAAATTTATAGCAGAGTGCCTACATTATGAACCAGAAGAAAAAAGAAAAAAAAAACCCAGAAGAGATCTTGAATAAATAATCATATGCTAATATCCAGAATATTTACACATTTTAAACATATTTTATATTATTTTGTTAAAATCGTGTAAGGTTGTTCAAAAAATAAATAAAAAAAAAAATAATCATATGCTCCCACTCAAATCCCTACAAAAGGAAAAACATTCTAATTCCAAAGCCAGCAGAGGACAAGAAATAATCAAGATCAGAGCTGAAATCAATGAAATTGAAAAATAACCCAGTGAAACAAATCAATGAAACAAAGAGTTGATTCTTTAAAAAATAAATAAAATTGACATACCTTTACGAAGGAATTGAAGCAAATCAACAAAATCACCAATGAAAAGGGAGTAATAACCACTGCCCCTACAGCAATCCAACACAGTTTCCAAACATATTTTGAAAAACTATACTCCTCTAAATTAGATAATCTGGAAGACATGGACAAATTCCTAGATACCTACAACAACCCCAAATTGATGCAGGAAAATATTGAAATCCTAAATAGCCCAATAACAGGCACCAAAATCCATATAGCAATTAAAAGCCTTCCAAAGGAGAAAAGCCAGGGACTTAATGTATTCTTCACTGTACTTTTCCACTCCTATGAGGAGGAAATACCACCTCTCCTTATTAAGTTATTCCAAGAAATTGAGAAGGGAGCTCTTCTAAACACTTTTTATGAGACAACCATAACCATGATTCCAAAACCCAACAAAGATACATCAAAAAGAGAAAACTACAGACCAATATTTCTGATAAACATTGACACAAAAATCCTTAATAAGGTTTTAGCAAACTGCATTCAAAATCACATCAAGAAAATAATACATCACAATCAAGTGGGCTTCATTCCAGGTATTCAAGGCTGCTTTAACATGCAAATCACTAAATGTAATTCATCACTTAAACAGAGTTAAGGACAAAAACCATCTGATCATTTCAATTAATGCAGAAAAGACCTTCGATAAAATCCAGCACTCATTTGTGCTGAAAACTCTAGAGATGATAGGAATCAAAGGAATTTATCTTAACTATGTAAAGGCCATATATGACAAACCCTCAGCTAGTATAATATTTAAAATATGCCTGCTCTCACCACTTTTATTCAATGTAGTCCTTGAGACTCTAGCTGGAGCAACAGGCAAAAGAAGGAAATCAAAGGGATAAGAATAGGAAGAAAGGAAATCAAACTACCTGTTTTTGCTGACAACATAATCCTGTATCTGGAAGATCAAAAAAACTCCACCAGAAAACTGCTTGAGCTTATAAGCACATTTAGCAAAGTGGCAGGCTACAAGATCAATGCCCACAAATCAATAGAATTCCTATATTCTAACAATAATAAAACAGAAGAAATCAGGAAATCCGTAATTGTTCACAATATCCTCACAAAGAATAAAATACTTGGAAATTAATCTAACCAGGGAGGTAAAAGATGAAGACAGAAATTGAAGAAGACCTGAGAAGATGGAAAGACTTTCCATGTTTTTGGTTAGGCGGAATGAATATATTTAAAATGGCCATCATGCCAAAAGTGCTGTACAGATTCCATGCAATCGCCATCAAAATACCAATGTCATTCTTTACAGATACAGAAAAAGCAATTCTCAAATTTATTTGGAACAACAAGAAACCCAGAATAGCCAAAACATTACTAAGCAGGAAAGATGAAAATGGTGACTTTGCCATACCAGATCTAAAATTATACTATAGAGAAGTAGTAATAAAAACAGCATAATACTGGTAACAAAATAGGAATGAAGACCAATGGAATAGAGAAGAAGACTTTGAGACAAACCCATAAGTCTTTAAACATCTGATCTTTGACAAAGGGTATGACAATATAACATGCAGGAATGACAGCCCATTCAACCAATGGTGCTGGACAAACTGTACAGCCATTATCAGGAGGTTGAAATTAAATTCTCATCTCTCACATTGCACCATAATCAAATCAAAATGGATCAAGGAACTAGGAAATAAAATAGCTACCATACAACTAGAAGAATAATTAGGATGAACACTCCAGTATTTGGGAGTTGGCAATGACTTTCTCAACAAGACTCCCAAAGCAAAAAAATTAAAATCAAAAATTAATGTGTGGGGTGCTATTACATTAAAAGGTTTTTGCTCAGCCAAAGAATTGGTCAAAACTGTCAAGAAAGAATCTACAGAATGGGTGATAATCATGGCCTGTGATTCCTCCAAAAGGGTACTAATATTCAAAATCCATAAAGAACTAAAAAAACCTTAATACCAAAAATACAAACAGTTCAACAAATAAATGGTCCAGAGAACCAAACAAAGACTTCTCAACAGAGGACATCTAGGAAGCCAATGAATACATGAGGAAATGTTCTGAATCACTAGTAATCAGAGAAATGCAAATCAAAGCTACATTAACATTTCACTTCACTCCAGTCAGATTGGCAAAGATAAAGAATATAAACAACAACAAATTCTGGAGGGGTTGTGGGGAGATAGGAATACTGGCATACTGCTGGTGGCTGGAAAGCATAGAAGAGATAACTCAAAAAATTAGGGATGGATCCACCATAAGACCCTGCCATCCCTCTACTGGGCATTTTCCCAGAGGAATTTGAATCAGAACATTATAGCGACACAACCAAATCAATGTTTGTAGCAGCTCAATTTACAATAGCTAAATCAATATTCATAGCAGCTCAATTTATAATAGCCAAATTATGGTATCAACCCAGATGCCCCTCATTGGATGAATGGACCCCAAAGGCCTCTCTCTCTCTCTCACACACACACACACACTACAGAATACTACTCAGCTGTTAGAAAAAACAATATTACGACCTTTGAAGGTAAATTGATGGCAATGGAGGAAATCATGCTGAGCGAAATTAGCTAACTCAAAGTACAAATGCTTTTTCTTATTTGTGGAGACTAAACCAAATCCAAGGCTAGAGTGAAAGGTAGTTAAGCTCTTGTACTAGACCCATCAAAGGCAAAGCAACACATCATCTAGGGAAAACATAGATATGTGGGGAAGGGGAGGAAGAGGCAGTGGGGAGGAGAGAGGGAGGAATGATGGGGAGGAATCTAGGGAGACAATTGACAATGTGGCATACTGTTTCTCCCAGCCAAGAAGCCAAATACTACTTATGCAATTATTTAGTGCTTGAAAATTCATAATCTTATATATATGCATATATGTGTATATACACTATACACATATATGCATATATACATGCACATGTGTAATGGACATTTATAGCTGTTGTAGGGGGGAAATATACAAGAATCAAGAGACTGAGGGGTAGGTGGTGTAGGGGTGACTCTAGAATCAAATGCATGTCATATTGTTACTTTATATGCATCTATGATTGTATAACAAATCAACTCCTTAATAAAAAAAAAACTTTCAGAAAAACCACAAAGGAGAAGGCAACTAACTGCTTATAGAGGGGGGTGGTGTTAGTTTTCTTTCATTGCTGTAACAAATTAACATGGACAAAAAGATTGATCATATTGTTTCCTTGATTATCAAGCATGCATACTTGAGTTTCATAGCTCAAATCACTTGAACTTTCTATGCAACTTGTAGGTTATACGTCATAGACAAGAAAAGGAAAGCAGATTCTCTCCATTTCAACACAGTAAAGAAGCAATTACCTCCCTCTCCTCTTCCACAAAGAAAGAGAGAATACAGAATGAGAACTGGGTTCTGACTTTAATATTTCAGAATATGTATAAAGTCTCCTTAGAGGCCAGATAGAACGAAACAATGAACTATTGGAGGAATAATATCAGCAAGACGACCAACTGGAAACTCCTAGCACTCTTCCCCTCACCCTCCCACACACACAAAAAATTAAAAATTCAAAATTACATTTCAATCACAACAATTAAAGGGGAGCTGCAGATTTGGAATCAGCTTGAACTAGGGTAACTCTTCTCTGCAGGTACAATGCAACCAAAAGAACCCCAAAAGCCACATCACCACCACCTACAATCTTCAGTGCTGGAAACCTGTGCAAGCCCTGTAGACCCTGAACCTAGCTGAAGGTGCTATCAACAGTCCACACACGGAGTTAATCTCAGAGCTACCCCATGGCTTGTGCTACTGAGGTACAAATCCATCTTGGCACAGGAGCCACAGCTGAAGGTTCTGCTCCAGGGAAAAGTAGAAATTCCATTCAAATCCCCATCCCTGTGCCTTTGGTGCCACTCCAGTATACCCTTTTGGTAGCATGTAAATCTGAGCCAAATCACTGCTATGCCATATCCCTAGGGCCAAATTACTGCCAAGCAGCTCCATTCCCCCAATTCCATTTGCAGGTGCACTGTTCCATAGGGCCAAGCTGAAGTGTTATCCCATCCTCCTGGGGAGCATTAGGGCTCCTATACACCAGAGCAGTTACATTCCCCAGCTCCAATGAAGGCATGGCACGCTTCTCCCAGGGATACAGCCTCTACCAACTTATGTAGCCACAATTTCTGGGGAGCCAGGAAAACTGGCATTTGAATCTTAGGAATCAGAGGCTTTGCTAAGCTGGACCATCCTGCCCTCCAGAATAATCAGCCATGAAATTGGATTGCCCTCCCCCGGCATCTGACCTGCTGAGAAACCCTGCCTCTCCAGGAGGTAGAGTCATCATTATGTCACTCTCTGCCTCCCCATGGCCAAATGCAAAGTGATGCGTTGCCATTTCTGGAAACTTGGTGCTGCTACATCCTGATTCACAGAGCCTGGACCACTGCCATGTTCTACCTTCCCAAAGTCCAAAGCCACCACTGATGATACCTCACCTTCTGGTACCTTTGTTTCTTCTGTGCCTTGTTGGTTCCAGGTCCCCAATTTTATCAGTGCGTTTTTCCTGGTGTTCAGGCCTCCAGAATGCACCTTCTTCCTCTAGCTGTGATACAACTTTGCCTTGCCTACCAGAATCAGAACCTTAACATCCCCACCCCTGTGGCCCAAGTTGTTGAAATATGCCTTAAAACAACAAACAGACTTTGGCTTAGTGTGAGAATAGCATCCACCCATGTCTTGAAAAATGAATCTGTGTCTCAAAACCCAGGTGCTACTGTAGTTTCACAAGACTCTGAACCCAAGAATATTGCTCCACAACTTCTCCAAACACCTGCACCCTGGATCCCATGTTGCTATGGCTGCCTGTTGGCTTCTTCACACCCAACAACAGGAGAGAAACCCCTTAGCTATGACTCCCCACTATAGGGAAGATTAAAACAGAGGATTCCTAGGGCCAGGGATATGGCCTAGAAGTAGAGTGCTTGCCTTGCATGTGTGAGGCCCTGGGTTCAATTCCAAGCACCACACACACACACACACACAAAATTCCTAAAGCTATACCGTTAATAACCTGTGCAATGCAGCCACCATCGTTGCCATAAACTGCTGTATTCTAGATCACTAAAATACCCACAGTTATCACATTAATTACAACTGAAGATGCTGCATGGAAACTACACTGCTGAGCCCCCATGAAACCAGAACAACCACATGCTGTCTAATCAGCACCCTCATGCCCACCTGCAGATGAACATCTCCTATGAAAGCCACTCTGAGAAGTCTGAACAAGAGACCACACACCAGATGCAGACTTCAACGAAGGAACACAAGAAGCGTGAAAAATCAAGAAACATCACATCACCACAGCAACACAATACTTCTTCAGGATTTGACTGCAAAGGAGTGGACATTTATGAATTTCCTGGAAATCAGATCAAAGTCATGATATTACAAAAACTCAGCAATACACAGGAGAATATAAATGATAATTTGGTGAAATGAGGAATATTTATCATCTGAATGAGAAATTCAATATAGACACATAGATACATATTATAAAAAAACCCAGATCGTGTGCACATGTGCATACACGTACACACACATGTATATACACAAATGCACAACCACACACACACACACACAAATACTAGAACTAATGAATTCAGTAGAGTTGCAGGATACAAAATGAACCGACAAAAACCAGTTACTTTTTTATATTCAAATATGACCTAAGTGAAAATACTGAAGAAAACAAACCACATAGAATCACAAAAATAAAATTAAATACTTATACTTACTAATAAAATTTTTTCAAGTAAGTGAACGATCACTACACTGAAAACTACAAAGCAATAATTGAAATAAATGGAACGATCCTGCTATTCCACTCCTGGGTATCTTTCCAGGGGACTTAGAATCAGCACATTATAGTGACACAGCAATATCTATGTTCATAGCACCTCAATTTACTATTGCTAGACTATGGAAACAACCCAGATGTCCTTCACTGGATGAATGGATCCAAAAACTGTGGTACATATATACCATGGAATTTTACACAGCAATTAGAAACAATGATATTGCAGCCTTTGAAGGTAAATGGATGGCTCTGGAAGAAATTATGCTGAGTAAAATCAGCTTAACCCAGAGAACCAAGGGTCGAATGCCTCCACTCATTTGTGGAGGTTGGAACTAGACCCTGGCCATTGAGAAAGGAGGTCTATTATCATGTGTTCAATCCAGATAAGGTGTAATGTTATACAGCCTAATACTTTTTTAGAGATATTGTGGGTAAGAGAAAGGGAGGGATATGGGTGGGAAATTGGGGGGCACTCCTGGGGGTAAATCTAGCATCCAGAAACTATACACATTTTATATTATTTTGTTAAAATTTTGTATGGTTGTTCAAAAATTAAAATTAAAAAAAAAAAGAACACACACAAAAAAATCTTGTTAAAATAGCCATAGTACCCAAAGTGTAAAATAGATTCCTTGCAATTTCAATTAAAATCTCCATGGAAGTATTCACAAACATAGGAAGAGCACTCCTGTCATTCATATGGAAACATAAAAGACTGAATAGCTCAAACAATTCTGAGAAAGAAAAACGAATTTGGAAGTATCACACTTCCTGATTCAAAACGATATTACAAAGTGGTTATGGTTGTGATATTTGGTGTCTCCCATAAGGTCACGTGTGAGACAGTGCAAGAAAGCTTACAGGTGAAATTGATAGGGTTATGAGAGCATTAACCCAATTAGCAAGTTAATCCTCTTATAGGGTTTAACTGAGTGGTGACTGCAAGCAGGTAGAATGTGGCTGGAGGAAGTGAGTCATTGGGGGTGTGACTTTGGGGTGTATATTTTGAGATCTGAGCTTAGTCCCTCTCTACACTTTCTGGTATAATGTCCTCAACCTCTTTCCCCACTGTACTCTTCAGCCATGATGTTCTGCCTTATCCCAAGCCTCAAGGAAAAGAGCCAGTATTCTATTGACTGAGACCTCTGAAACCATGAGCCCCCAAATAAACTTTTCCTCCTATAATTGTTCTCGTCAAGTCCTTTGGTCGCAGCAATGAAAAAGCTTACTAAAAAAAAAATAATCAAAACAGCACTGTACTGACATAAAAACAGGCATATACACCAGTTAAAAAGAATAGAAAATCCTCAAGTATACACAGTGAACTAATTCTTGACAAGGCATAAAGAAAACACAACAGGGAAAGGATTCTTCCTTCAATACATGTTTCCAGGAAAACTTGTTTTCTGCATGGAAAATAATGAAATTGGAGCCCTGTCTTAACCACCCCCACACACGGATAAAAGATCTAAATGTAAGATCAGAAATTAGAAAAGGACTCCTAGAAAGGAATATTGGGAAAAACTTCCAGGACAGGACATAGGGGGAAACGTACAAGTTTTGCAATTATATTATGGTTATCATGCCAAAAACTGAGAATATTACTCAAATATGTGGAAATAAAGAATAAAACCATAGTAACTAAGGGCAGATGGTGAGAGTGGTATGGGAGGAAATGAATTAATTTCAGTCAGAGGATGTGAAGTAACAGATATATAAGATGATTAATCTAGAGAGCTGGTTCCAAAATGAGGACCATAAATAATATAACTGCACTGTATTTGAGATTCCGGCTAAATGAGTAGATTTTAGTCATTCTTGACATAAAAACAAACAATAAATGGGTAACTATATGAGAAGAGTGGATATGTTCTTTTACTACAGGAAACTTTTCATTAGCTATAAGTATCTATTAACACCATGTTAAATATCATAACATCATATGCATAATATTCATAATAAAACTGAAACTATTATCAGTGATAGAGTTATGGCCTAACACAGAAGAGGCCCTCAGCACTGCATAAAGGGGAAAAAAACTATATGTAGTATATATTTGTTTAAAATAAATTTTAAATGAACTATTGATCTATGCAAAAGCATTATGAATGTTGATACATCTTAAAATCTTATGCTTGTTTAAAGAAGTCATGCACAAAAGAGTATACATTGCATCCTCATGATTCTGTGTGCGTGTATGTGTATATTTTTTGTACCCTCTCTATCAATTGTATCAGCTGGTTTCACATCCATCAATTCGACCAACAGTATATCAAAAATAAATTTTAAAAAAAAATTTCTTTTCTATTGGACCTATAAAGACTTTCTTGTTATTTTTTCCACAATGGAATGGTGTAGCAACTATTTACACAGCATTAGCATTGTATTCTGTACTGTAAGTAATTTAAAGAAGATTGCTTCTCTATTGGACCTATAAAGACTTTTGTTCTTGTCGGTTTTTACTAAGCAGTGGAGTATAACAATCATTTACATAGGGTTGGCATTGTATTCTGTACTGTAAGTTATCTAAAGATGATTTAAAGTTTACAAGACAATGTGCATAGATTATATGCAAATACTTCACTACATTTTATCTAAGGGACATGAGCATCAATGGATTTTGATCACTGCGGGATGTGCTGTAACCAACCTCTTTGGATACCATGGGACAACTATATGTATATATATGGATGTGTGTGTGTGTGTGTGTGTGTGTGTGTGTGTGTTTGTGCATACATGTATATTTCAAGAACAGGCCAAACTAAGCCACTGTGAGAAATCAGAGCAATGTTTGGTCATGAAGGAGTAGGGATGAACTGTGAGAAGCACAAAGGAATTTTCTTTGGGCACATGGCTGTTTTATAGCTTGATTGAAGTGCTAGTTACACAGGTTTATACAGTTAACAAAACTTGAAAAATCATACACTTAAATCTGGCATTTCCCTATTGCTAAAATTTTTCTTGCTTTCAAAAGTTTTCTCATCATTCTCTAGGCTGACTTGCATTAAAATTTCTGTTTTCTATGTGAAGCCTCTTTCCTGGCCGATTCTTCATCATCAAAATAAAAAATGAAAAACTATACAACACCAAAAGAATTTTGCATCCTTTCTCTGCCTCTGCTTACTGAAGGACTACTGAGAAAGCAAATGCTGCTGCCTGCAGATAGACCACGATGACTGTCCAGTGAAGGGTGGAACTGATCAAGTGATACAACATTAAAACTACAGCTGCAGTCCGAAAACTCTAATGACTAAATCTCTCTCAATTTTTTTTGACACAAAATATCCCACTAAGTAAAAACTATTCTCGTGGTGCTAAAGTGGAAGGGACAGAATAATATCCCATATTCCATGCTTGTCATTGAGGGGATAGGATGACTAGCAAATAAATGACAAACGGCTGAGAAACTAATAAAACTAGAATTCCTTCTCCAAAATGTCAGCCTGGAACTAGGGATTTTTAAGCCCAAATTGGAAAAAAAAAATTGAACAGAATGGTTTAGCAAATGGATATTGAAGAATGGTAGTATAAGTTGTATTATCCACACAGAAAAATGAAGAACATCTATTATCTATTTTCCAAGTGTGTCCACTTTAAATTTTAACATTGCCTGGAGGTGCATCAGTTTTCTATTGCTGTTATTGTAGCCAATCGCCACAAACTTAGAAGCCTAAGCCAACACAAGCTTGTTATCCTACAGTTCTGCAGAGTAGAAGTCTGACACAGTTCTTGATTGGCAGAATCCAAGTGTCACAGAGCTGTTCCTTTTTGGAGGCTCTCAGAACATTGATCTTCTGGACTTTTCTAGATTCTAGAAGCCATCTGTGTTGTCTTGTGGAATCCTTCTTCTATTTCCAAAATGAGAGCAGCAACCCAAAATCAAATCCTTTTCCCTCTGCCTTCTCTCCAGTCTTTGCAGCTAAAAAAGATCCTTCAGTTTTAAGGACTTGAGATTTGATTGTGCCCACTTGAATTATCCAGAATATTCTTCCCCTTTCAAGGTTCTTAACCTTATTAACTCTGTGAAGTCTTCTTTCCTATTATAAAGCAACAAACTCACAGGTTCCAAGTATCAGGGCATGGACATTCTTGGAGGAATAGTTTGTCCGCCATAGCATTTATCAAATAATTTTTTCTGAGATAAGGCCTGACACTCGAATGGGAATTATAGAATGAGTAAAAAGTGGCTCTGCTTCTGACCAAGACAGCGGACAACTTTTGCTCTTTAAGCTTAAACAAATCACAAAAAAGATAAAATAAATGAAAGAATGACTTTCAGCAATAGGATATCCAATAGTAGACAGAAGAAACAGGTAAGGTGAGTGCTCTGGTTTAGAAATGTCGTCCAAATGTTAAAGGATGTCCCATATGTTAAAGGACTGGTCCCTAGGGTAGCACTATTGAGAGAGAAAATCTTCAGAAAGAAGAGTCTAGCATTGGATCCGTCGATCCTTAGGGACTTGCCCCAAGGGGGATTGCAGTGCTTTGGCACATCCACTCTCTCTCCTTGGCTCTGTGGCTAAAGACATAAAGAGTTCTACTCTACTCCATTCTGCTCCCATGATATCCTGCTTCAACAAAGCTATAACGTAACTTGATAACCACCAGAACATTGTAAAGAAGAATAAAGTTGCCACATCATTACAAGAATTTGCATTAAGCTACTATGGTTGATATATTACAGTATGGCATAAATATGGAAGAGTAAATCAATGGGACAGAAAAGAGAGTCCAGAAATAAAGAGACTGACACAGGTATGGTCTACTGATTTTTTGGCAAATATAGCGATAAAATCAAATGAACAAATGCCATTATCTTTTCAACAAAAGATGCAGAAACAGTTCTTATTCCCATACCACATATAAGAGTTAACTCAAAATAAAAGAAAAGCAAACTATAAAATGCCCAGAAGATATATCGATGTTCATTGCAGCACAATTTACCATTGCTAGGCTATGGAAACAACCCCGGTGTCCCTCACAGGAAGAATGGATCCAAAAACTGTGGTACATTTATACCATGGAATATTACACAGCAATTAGAAACAATGACCTTGCAGCCTTCGAGGGTAAATGGATGGTTATGGAAGAGATCATGTTGAGTAAAATCAGC
>PVKS010023215.1:0-32656 GCA_004027875.1 Aplodontia rufa
TCTTTTTTAAAACAACTTTATTGCAACATAACTTATCTATCATGTAATTTACCCATTCCAAGCATAGAGTCTAGTAATTTTTAGTAGATTTGCCAGGTTGTGCAACTATCCTTATTAGTCAGTTTTAGAACATTTTCACCACCCTAATAATATCCCTGTGCCCATTTGCCATTTACTGTTAATTCTTATTACACAGGCAGCTGCTAATTTATTTTCTGTCTCTATAGAATTGCCTGTTCTGGACATTTTATATTAATGGAATCTTAGAGTATGTGATCTTTGCCTTGCTGCTTTCACAGAGCAGGGGCGTTCATCTATGCTGTAGCTTGAATCAATACTTCATTCCCATTCAGCCTCTAAATGGCTGAATACCTTTCTGTTTTATGAATATATCATAGTATGTTTATCCATTAATCAGTCGATCAATACTAGGTAGTTTCCACCTTTTGACTTTTATGAGTAATCCTAAAAACTCTGTCTTAAGAGTAACTTACCTTTCTTCTCTCCAGCAACACATCATCCGTGTTTATTTGCTTTATTTTCTCTTCCTTGCCACTACCGAGCGTACATGTCATACTACATGTTTTGCTTATGTAGCCTATTTCCATTAAAATATTATTTTCACAGGAGCAGACATTCTTATCTTATTAGGTCCTGGAACTGTGTCTGGCATATAGTTGGCAATCACTAAACATTTGCTGAGTTAATAAGTGTGTGAGCCGAGTGCATGATTTGATGTTAACTGTGTTCAGTACTAACAAATATTTTAAGATTTAATTGGCTTGATGTTTCTGGAATATTACTACTTTTAGTCTTCTCTGTGACAGTGTGACTTTTGAAGTATTACAGAGATTACTAATAGTTGTGGCGGGATTTTTTTTCCAATTGGTGGTGTTTTAGTCATGTCTTTTCAGTGCTGTAATCATTCTGGCAGCGTTGCAAGGGATCTAGGTATGTAAATATGATGGCTTGCTCTGGAAAGGGACTTTGTCAGAAAACACTGGACCCAAGTGCCTGTCCTGCATGGGGAGGTAGTCCATAACTGAAATCCACATTTGAGGGACATTTGTCTTGTGTGTGTGTGTACATAATGATCTGATAGAAGTAGTCTTCTGATTCAAATAGGGCTAATAGGTTTTATTAACTTAATTCTTAAAGTACAATTATTAGATTTGCTTCATTGGTATATCCTGATTTCCATAAGTAAAAGCAATTTTAAAACATTTTTAAATCACTAGTTTCCAAATGAGACTATATTTTAAATATGCATTAATAAGCTTACAATTTAAAGCAGTACTTCTATATATAGTGCAAGGCAGAGAAATAATTGGGCAATGTCTGGAAATATTCTTGGTTTTCAAATCTGAGGGGTGCTGCTGCTAACATCTAGTGATTTTACTGGCATCTAGCCAGGGCTTCCATTAAACATCTTAGACTGTGTAGTCTAGCCCAGTAAAGAACTATCCAGTCCAATCTGCCAGCAGTGCCAATGTTGAGAAATCTCAGCTTTAAGGAATCTATAGGGTATTTTTTAATAGAATATTTATGTATAGTACTATATATACCATGATTTATAAAATTTATCTCTAAAGAGATGTATACACACATATACATATATGTGCATTTTTACATATATGTATACACACACAGCCTTTCCTCATGCCACACCCTTACATGTATGTATGGTAAATCACTTTTATTTTATCTTTTAATTTTGTTCCCTAATATGTAAAAAGTTGGAAGTCTATCTTTACTTCCTTATCCTGTGATGAATCTTTACTGTATAGTTTAAAAAAGACTTATGGTTTTTTTGTCCCTTTTTATTGCTTATTTCAGCCTTATTTAGGTTTAATAATATACTGCTTATTATCTATTTCATAATTTCCAGGTTTCCTTTTCTTATAGGTTGAAGGTATGTTTTAGATTATCACTTTCTAGGATATTTTATCTCTTAGCATTCATAATTCTTTATTTTTAAGACATTATTTTTAAAGAACATTTTCATTTTTCTCTATTTGCTTCTAACTTGTGACTATCGTTGCTTGTATTCACTGTTCCAGGATATTCTCTGTTTTCATATTTTGAGTTACTATTTGTCATAAACCATTGAACTTTAAGTAGCTGTTTCTTTGATGTTTAGTTCCCTGTTTGTGTGTATTTGAATTTTCTGTCATGAAAAATTCAAATTTGAATATTAGATTTTTGTGTTTCTTTAAATAGTAATATTTTTCTCATTTTTTAATTGTCAACAATTTTTGATGCAGATAAATACCGAGGAACATGTGGATGCAGCTGATAAGGAGGTTATCTTATGGGATCATAAGATTCCTGAGGATATCCTGAAGGAAATAACTACCCCGAAAGAGGTACCAGCAGAAAGTGTTACTGTCTGGATTGACCCACTTGATGCTACACAGGAATATACAGGTAATTTTTAAAATTGATCTTAAACTTTAGATTGCCATTTTATATTAGAGAATGAAAACCAAGGCAGGTGATTATAATATCATGGATATTTTGCAAATCCAATAATTTTTCCAATTAGATTTTAAGATAAGAAAAAACTAGGCTGATATAGCATTATATGAAAAATTTGAACTGAATTTTTAAACTCTTTTTTTCACACCAAATTCCATATTGTAGCCTTACTCCACTAGGTAACATCTCAGTCAAAATTATTTACTCACTGATTATGAACATTTATAATGGTAGGAGTAAAACAGTGTCTGTTGATCACCTATTACTGAGAAAATTTATTTAGCCAGAATATAATAGTTACTTGGGATATTTGGAATTTAGGTTTTATTGTATTTACGACTGATCTTGGAATTAAAAATAGTTAATCTTAGGTACCCAGAAAGCAAGTAAGACGCAAAACAGTACATCCCCTCAAACCATTTTCATTCTTCTTACCTAGTCCTATCTCAGGTTTCATTGCTATGGATCCTTTCTCAGGCTTTCATACCCAGAGATATTTCTTACCCAAAATTCCTGGTTTTCTTCTGTTATCTTGGCATATATGTCAATGTTAGTTATTTGTCTGCTCCACTGGATGGTAAGATACCTGAATTGGGGATTTCTACTTTTTTACCTTTGTATTGTAGTTCTTATGCACTAAACTTGAACCATAACAGGCTCTTAATAGAAAACTGTAGAACAGGGAGAAGATAGATGGATAGATAAATACACACATACATACATACATACAATAAGTGAAATCATGAAACAGTACTTTGCATTAGTGTATATTGGAAATGTGGAATATTGAGGAGCTTGTCTACAAAAAGTTTTTCCTAACTGAACTGACCTGATCATATAATAAAGATAACAGTGAGTATATCCCTTGTTTAGAGACTGTTTTAAGGAAATAACCTTATTTTAAAATTTAAGACTAAAATTATTTAACTTTTAATTTATTTAAATTTACCTAAATTTAACTTTTTTAAAAAGTTATCAATAATACTAACAAAACATGGCTTTCTAAACTATCATCTATGTTATACAGATGAGAAAACTGAATTTAAATAATTTTTCCTGAGACATGCAGCTACTAAACTGGAGGTTTGGGAGATTAACCCAGGTAATCTGCCCTTAGAACTGGAACTCTTCCAATTGGTCTTCATCCCTGAAGTGTTTGCTCAAGAGGATTATTGTCTTTGAAAGTCATTTCATATTTTTAATTTAAATGTTTAATAAAATAAACTGTAATGCTATACCCCAAATTTGTGAACAGTATTTAGACAATTGTGTTTTTTGTTTTTTGTTTTTTTCTCATAGAGGATCTTCGAAAGTACGTCACTACTATGGTGTGTGTGGCTGTAAATGGTAAACCTGTGCTAGGAGTTATACATAAGCCATTTTCTGAATATACAGGTATGAATTGTGCAAGAGCTTTTAAGAGTTAATGTTGTCAAACTGTGTATAGCATTAGAGTCTCATTTGTATCTCAGTAATTACTGAAATCTGTCCCCTAGCCTAACACACCCCTTCATTAGATACTATGGGGATGTTACAGCTAGCACTGACAATACTGACAAAACATGGCTTTCTGAACTATCTTTAGGGGATACACACTTGAATGGAAAGGAAAAATTCTTAGTATGTTGGGGGATACCACTGGGCACAGACTCTTCCGAACAGTTCAGGTATCCTCTTGTTTCTCCCTTGCTGTTGCTGGTAGTGAATCCAGGACTCTTGTACTCTGAATTCTGAGGTCTACTGTGTAGTTGATACTCTGGTGGTTTAAGGGCAGTGCTACTTCAGCATCTAAAAAGAATAAGTATCACTCTGAAAGTCTCAGGAATTAGGCTAATCCTTGGAGAGCTGTGGACATCCTTCATAACTTCTTCAGACTGTTCCTCCCCACCCCCCTTGCCTTCCACTAAATGATGAGATATAGTGGACTATATAGTGTCCTCCCGAAATTTGTGTCCACACTGTGCTGGTTTCCTAGGCTTGCTGTAATTAAAAACCACCAGCTGTGTGTGTTAAACAACAGTAATGTTATCTCTCACTGTTGGAGTCTAGAAATCAAAATCAAAGTGTTGGTAGAGCCATGAACTTTGTGATGCCTGTAAGGGGACTCTTTCCGTGTTTTTCATTTAGCTTCTGCTAGCTTGCCAGCAGGCTGTGGTAGGTATTTCTTGATTTATAAACGCATCACTCCAAACTCTGCCTCCATTGTCATGTGGCATTCTCCCTTTGTGCCTGTTCTTTAATTTTTTTTGTAAGGATACCAGTCATTTGGATTAAGAGCCCGCTGTATACCTCATGACCTCATCTTAACTAATTTGTGTCTGTGGTGATTCTTCTTTCCAAGTAATGTTAGATACTTAGGTGCTATGGGTGTGGGCTTTCTCATATGTTTTTGAAAGATACAATTTAACCTAAAACTATCGGAAAAGTTAAGTATCAAGAGATCATTCTGATAGTAGCACCTTAAACCAATGAGAGTGTCACGTCCTCATGAGAAATAAAAAGGACACAGGCACATGTGGGATAAGGCAGTGTAAAGATGGAAACAGATTACAGGAAACCTTTGGGTAAGCCAAGGCTTGCCAGCAATGCTAGGATGGAAGCATGGAATGGGTTCTCCCTTTGTACCTCTAGAAATAATTAATACTGCCAGCATCTAGATTTTGGACTTTGGGTCTTCAAAACTTGAGATGATAAATTTATTTTTGCTGTTAAGTCACTGAATTCGTGGTAATCTGTTATTGTAGCTCTAGGAAACTAATTCACTAAGTATCCTATAGAGTATAGTTGTTTACTGTAGCCATCCCTACTGTCTCACTGTGTCATCGCTGTACAAGGAGTCTGTAAAGTAGGGAAAAATAGGCAGTATTTTGTTAGAGTTATTTAATTGCTGTTTCAAATAATTATGGATCACAAATTCCAGCTGCTCCGAGATAGACTAAACATATTTGCATTTCAAAATCATATCTACTTTATGCTATCTGACCTTTATCTCTTTGTCATAACTCAGATAGTTCTTTAAGTTAACAGGTTACGATTAGTGATGTAGGGGCAAGTTATTTCTTACCAAGGATTTGGCCTATATGTTGCATGCATCACTACCCACATCCCACTTGCAGTGTTCATGTCCCATTGATTGAAACATAAAACCCAGTAGCAAAACGAGCTAAGAATGTAGTGTTTATTTTCTGTAGCCATTCATGCTAAAATCCAGGGATTCTATCCCTCAAAGAAAAATGGGGAAAATGAAGATGAGAGTACAACATAGTTGTACTGTAATCTTTTAGTCATGTTTTTCGTTGCTGTGTTCTTTTGACCTGACAAGAACAATTTTAGGAGGAAAAGTTTATTTAGGAGCTCACAGTTTTGGAGGTCTTAGTCCATGGATGGCTTGCTCCATTGCTTGGGGCTCGAGGTGAGGCTGAACATCATAGCAGAAGAGCTTGGTGGAGGGGAATGGCTCGAGGCATGGCTTGAGGAAACAGACTCCAAGCCAGATACAAATGTATACCCCAAAGCCACGCCCCCAGCAACCTACCCCCTCCAACCACACCCTACCTGCCTACAGTTACCAGCCAGGTACTCTGTATCAGGGCACTAATTCACGGAATCATTTCATCTCAGCTTTTGTTTGTTTGTTTTGCATTGTCTCACGTATTGAGTTTTTGGGGACACCTTTCATCCAAACCATAACATGTACACTTAGTCTAGTCCATAAGAGAGGAACACAGTTACTTAAATTAGTATTCACACTTTAAATTAGTATTCACACTTACGGATGAGAAAATGAGACTCAAAAATTGAATATATTTTTCAAGGTCATCCAGCTAAATTAGTGGCAGAGTCCTACAGATTGTTCTGTCACAGTGTTTTCATAATAACACCACTATAATTCTTAACATTTATTTAGTGTTTAATGTTATTGGTATATTTATTATTATTAGACTTTATGACAAGTCTGTGTGATAAGGAAAGAAATTTTGTTATTTACTTTTATTACAGATGAGAAAATGGGCTTTAGTAGTTCTATCATGGAAACCATATAGTTCCACCTGTTCCTGTAAGAGCTCACCACTCCTTATTAGTATCTTGAAATTAATTAGTATTTTCAGGGGTAGGGATGTAAGCTCAGTGCATTCCTAGTATGCATAAGGCCCTGGGTTTGATCTCCAGTACTACAAAAATAAATTATTTAGTATTTTTAGTTTATAAAGTACAGTTATACATACATTCTTATAGCCTTGTTATAACTGGAAGAAACATAAAATGGGAATTATAGTGATTTTTTTTATATTAAAAAGGTTAAATATACAGAGTTTGTGCTCAAATTAGGGGATTTCTTTTTCTAACCTAACAAAGTTAAAAAGAAGTGTGGGGGCCTGGAGTGGTGGCTCAGCGGTTAGAGCGCTCGCCTGGCTTGCATGAGGACCTGAGTTCAAACCAAACTGAAAACACTCTTTGCTTCATATCATTGAGTGAATGTCATATGGCACTCTTAATAAAGTAAATAAAGAGAAAATTGACAGGCAGAGAGATTTGTATTCTTGGGCCTTGGTTTCCAAGTCTGTTATATTAGGGGACTAGTTCAGAGTATTCCAGTGAGAACTAACCACTCCTTATTAGTATCTTGCAATTATTTAGTGTTTTCAGGGCTGGGGTTTTCATGTTAGGGATTATAAAATGCCCATTCAAAAACCTTTGTTCTATAATAATATGTATCTACCTTATAGGCTTAACGACCTCAATGAAGCCAAAAATCTAACATAGTTAGAAGATATTTCCCAAAGTGTCTATAAGTTATCAATACAATGCCCCATTCTTCTGTGATTTGGCTGACTTACCCAGTATGCTAGAACATCAAAGTATTTGCCAGTTAGCAAACACTCTAAAAGAATCAAAACATCCATAAGTATGTGTGGGTTAACCTTCCATTCCTGGATGAAAATTTTGTTTGCCTTGTACCCTCCTTTTAGAATGTTATTTTCAGACCCAAACTTTATACTGATGTTGGCAGAGTGCCAGTTGTAAAGTACTATGTTTATCTGAATACAGCTAAACTTGACTGTGAGAGGAACTAGATTTTATTATTGCTGGAGTAGAGTTGATCAAAATTCTCGTCAGACTTAATTATAAATAATTCTTTAAGTTTGGAATTCATAGAAGCAAGAAATACTTAAATAATATTTTAATAAATGTATAAATAGATTAGTATAGTATAAAGTTGTATTTATTAAAATAAGTTGTCAGAAGTTTATGTAGAAAAGTATGAACCACTTTTTATTTCCTGTTGAGTCTTTTTGGTATATCTTAACCAATAAAATCAACACTCTTGTACCATTCTTGCCTCCTTATTATCAATCACTAACGTTTACCCACTGTACTTTTTGAAATGTGTCCATATAAGTATTTCATATGAATGCATTGAGTTTATGTAACATTAAGTACATTTTAGAAAATACTGATTTAGCACTTCTTACATAAAATTATTCTGATAGTATCTACTGCGTTATACTATTTTTATTTTCTTATACAATACTGACCTCTAGAGATACTTCATTGTAAGTTCACCTCTTTGTAAAACTTTTTTTAATTAAGGGATTTATTTGTTGAATATTCAAAAATGCTTCCAACGAAACAATATATGTATATATACTGAAAATTACATTTACTCCCTAAAGACCCCCCTAATTTCTTTCCCTTATTTCTCCCCCCACCCACCCCAGACCCCCTCCTTCCCAATACATCTGTACAAATGCCTGAATACCTTAGGTTGTGTGTCACTACACTTTTTCTGGGTTTAATACATGAGAGTTGACCACCTTTCACACTGGCAAGGTTCTAGCTCCAGCCTCCGCAGATGAGTAAAGATATTCGACCCTTGGTTCTCTGGGTTAGGCTGACTTCACTCAGCATGATTTCTTCCATCGCCATCCATTTACCTTCAAAGGCTGCAGTATCATTGTTTCAATTGCTGAGTAAAACTCCATGGTATATGTGTACCACAGTTTTTGGATCCATTCATCCAGTGAGGGATATCTGGGTTGTTACCATAATTTAGCTATTATAAATTGAGCTGCTGTGAACATTGACTTCACTGTGTCACTGAAGTGTGCTGATTCTACATCCCCTGGGAAAATGCCCAGGAGAGGAATATCAGGATCATATGGTGGATTTATCCCTAGTTTTTTGAGGATTGTCCACACTGCTTTCTAGAGGGCCTTTACCAGTTTGCAGTTCCACCAACAGTGTGTTAGTGTGCCTCTCTCTCTACAACCCCTCCAGCATCTATTACTGTTTATTTTCTTCATTTTTGCCAATCTGACTGGCGTGAAGTGAAATCTTCATGTAGTTTTCATTTGCATTTCTCTGATTACTAGTGTTTTAGAGCAATTCTCATATATTAATTGACTTTTTCAGTGTCCTCTGTTGAGAAGTTTCTGTTTAGTCTTTGGCCCATTTATTGATTTGGTTGTTAGTGTTTTTGAGATTGAGATTTTTGAGGATTTTGTAGATTCTGGAGATGAGACCCCTGTCAGAGCAATCACAGGCCATGATTCTCTCCCATTCTGTAGGAAGCCTCTTGAAATTTTGATTATTTCCTTGGTAGTGCAAAAACTTTTTAGCTTTTTGACATCCCATTCACTGATATTTGACTTTACTTCCTTCACTTTGGGAGACATGTTGAGAAAGTCTTTGCCTACTCCCAAATGCTGAAGTGTTGGACCTAATTTGTCTTCCATCGGTTGCAAGGTAGCTAGTTTAATTCCTAGCTCCTTGATCCATTTTGATTTGATTCCCGTGCAAGGAGAAAGACATGGGTCTAATTTCAACTTTCTGCAAGTGGCTGTCCAGTTTGTTGAGTAGGCTGTCTCCCCTCCATGTAATATTTTGTCTCCCTTTGTCAAAAGTCAGATGCTTAAAGATTTGTGGGTTTGTTTCAGGGTCTTCTATTCCATTGGTCTTCATTTCTATCTTGATACCAGTACCATGCTGTCTTTGTTACTACAGCTCTATAGTATAGTTTTAGATCTGGTATAGCAAAACCACCTGTTTCGTCTTTCTTGCTTAGTAATGTTTTGGCTATTCTGGGTTTCTTATTGTTCCAAATGAATTTGAGAATTGCTTTTTCCATGTCTGTAAAGAATGACATTGGTATCATGATGGGGATTGCATTGAATGTATATAGAACTTTTGGCAGAATGGCCATTTTTATTATATTAATTCTACCTAACCAAGAGCATAGAATATCTTTCCATCTTCTTAGGTCATCTTGGATTTTGTAAAACTTTTTGAATATTTATTAAAAGAACTAAGAGGGTTTTGAATTTTTCTCTCTTCCACAGTTCTCTTTCATTTTTATTATGGATAGTTTCAAACATAAAATTATAATGAATACTCATATACTTCATCTAGATTCAACAGTTAACATATCTACTGTTTTGGGCCTTTTTTGTTTGTTTTACTTATATACTTCAGAGAATACTACACAAATTATAACATTTTACCCCTATATACCTTGATAGGCATCTCTAAAAATTAAGGACATTTTTCTGCACAAAACAGTACTATTAACGTAATAAAATTGACAGTAGTTTTGATTTCATGATCTCCAATATCACATATTCCTACTTGTCCTTAAAGTGGATTTTATAGCTGGTTACTGCAAACCAAGATCCAGTCAAGTAAAAAGCATTACTTTTACTTATTAGGTTAGTTAGTCCTCTTAATCTAGAATAAGCTGCCAAGACCCGTTATCTCAATGACATTGACTTGTTGAGGAGAGGCCAGGTTATTTCTTCTATGGATTGTCCTTTTCAATTTGTCTCATTGTTTCCTAAGGGTACATTGAATTTTATTTTTATATCCTTTTTTTCTTGCAAAGTGTACATTGGACCTGAAGCCTTGATTGGATTTGTTCTACCTTTTTTTTTTTTCAGGAATATTGTGGTGGTTCTTCATATACTTTGTACTGCATCATATTACATGACATATAGTGTACAAAGCTTTGTCTCAATGTTAATGATGCTCAGATGGTTAAAGTGATCATAACCAGAACTTTCAGTTATAAAATGATTTTGTTGTCATTTGAGGTCTAGTTTCCATTAAAGTCTTCATATAATAGTTTTAAGATTTATAGGATATCAGCAAATGAGATTTTCTAATTGTTTTTTTCTACACATATTATTGAGAATTTTCTTCCTTGACTAGAATTGTTTTTCCTGAAATGTATTTTCTTTTAGAAAGACAGAGTAAATGTTAATTCTTTTTCTTTATTTCTAGTTTTAAAATAAGGAACTTGGGTACAAATCATCTCCATGGGAACAAATGTTTTTCAGGGAAGAGAACACTTTCTGTTTAATCAAAATATCCTTATTAACTCATGGATTTTCATACACTCAGTATGGTTCAAGCAACTACAGTTACTACATTTAAGTTAAATGTGTTCGTTTGTTGCTCACTTTGATTGACAATATCTTTAAAAAAGAGAGAGATAGAGAGAGAGAGGGACAGTGAGAGAAAGAAAGATTCGATTTTATTTAGTTTTTCATGTGGCCTTTGCTGCTCCGAAACATCATTGTGTACATGGTGCTGGGGTTTGAATTCGCATACTCCAGCATGCCAGGCAAGCACTGTAACCCCTGAGCCACCACTCCAGCCCTGACAATACCTTTCATATATCCTTTTTTTCTTAATGTACTATTATATAGTCTTTTTCTTTAAGTATTATCTATTTGTAAATTCTGTACCATAAGCGAAACTTAAATTGGTTTATTTTAGCTTCTTGACCATGATCTGGTTTTAGTCATTCATATCTTTTTTTTTTCTTTTTTTTAAACTAAGCTTCACTGTTGCCCAGGATGACCTGGAGTTTATGATTCTTCTGTCTCAGGCTCTTGAAAAGCTGGGATTACACACTTGTGCCACCAATCTCTATCATATATTTTTTGGACGTTTACTTTTAAACACTGTTATTCAGCTAACGAGACTTTAAATAGTATCCTTGAAAAACTCTAATCAATTTGAGATAACATTTACACACCTTTACTCTGTCACCTTATTACCATCTTTGATGTCTTCTCAGAGCCACATTTAACATTTGTTCAGTGACAGCCAACAGTGCTTCTGCTAAACATTTCTTAGACATGCTTTGGTTGGATGAATCTTGTCCTCTAATAGATTACTTCAAAAGAACTGGCTTCATGGGTGTAACATTACTAATTATGTGGTAAGAACTTTTTCTATAGCCTTGATACCTGAAAGGCTACTCTGTGGTTCATACCATCTTTGGTTTGCCCTGTATTTCTTGCCTTAGGGCTGTCTTAACAAATTGCTACAACCTGGATAGTCTCAAAAAACAGAAACTTACTCTACAAAGTTCAGAGGGCAGAAGTCTTATAACAAGAAGTCAACTCTAGTATACTCTTTTTTTTTTTTTTAATTGGTTCAACATAGTCTTACATATTGGAGGGAATCATTGTTACATATTCATAGGTATTGACAAAGTAAATTAAGCCTGATTCTTGTCTGGGATGTCCACCGTTCACCTCTTCCCCAGATCTCATGTCTCCTCTATAAATAGCTCCATATTATAGATTGAAATGAGCATATACGTGTATATTAATTGTTGAAATTTCTGGGTTTATATGCCTGCCTGAGAATATTTAGGGTAGGGAGAAAAAATCCTTCCTGTCCTCTTTTACCTTCTGGTGGCTCTAAACATCCTTGATGTACCTTGGTTTGTAGATGTATCATTCTGGTCTCTGCCTTGGTCTTTTCAAGGCTATGTCTCCTGTTCTTAATAAGAACATCATTCATTGAATTTAGGCCCCACCCTAACCAGAATTAACCTCAACTGATTACTTCTGTGAACTCCCTATTTCCAAATAAGTTCACATTCTGAAGGTCATTTATAAACTTGAGTTTTTGTAGGACATTATTCAATCCACAGTACACCCTTTTAACTTGTAGAAATATTGAACAGGAATGAACATCAGTGTTTATGTTGAATCTTGTTAGTGAAAAGTCTGATATTAACCTAGTTTACTTTGTAAATGGCTAGTTCTTTTTGCCCAGAATAAATGCAAAAAACTTTATCATTAAAATCTAAATATATAACTATGATTCATCTCAATTGACATTGTGGGTGGATTTCCAGGTACTTAATATATCTGTCAGAAACCAAATTTAGACCTTTCTTAATTTAAGGTTCATTTTCTCAAATTGTAATTTTAAAGATTAGTTATATCCCATTAGTTTGTTTTTCTTTTTCAGAGACTCATATATATGTATGTTGGTGGTTCTTCTGCTGGCTTTCAGATGTATCTCTTTCTGATTCCTTTTCTTTTTCCTTTTTTAAAGAAAGAGGGGACAGTGAGACAGAGAGAAACAGAGAAGCAATTTTTATTTTTTTTTTCATGTAACTTCCATTCCTCCAAGACTTCATTGTGTACGTGGTACTGGGGTTTGAACTCCCGTACTCACGCATGCCAGGCAAACACCGTAACCGCCAAGCCACCACTCCAGCCCATGATTCCTTTTCTTTATGTACTTGTTTCACTCTCTTGTCGTTTTCTCATTGGTTACCATACTTCTGAATAAATAAGTGTTGTCTTCAGTGATTTTGTCCCCACTCCAGCCCATGATTCCTTTTCTTTATGTACTTGTTTCACTCTCTTGTCGTTTTCTCATTGGTTACCATACTTCTGAATAAATAAGTGTTGTCTTCAGTGATTTTGTCCTTTAGTTTTTCATCTTCTTTCCTGTGTTCTGTGACTATTTCATGTCTTCCTATTGTTTGCCCATCTGTTTCATGTGTTCCTTTCATTTGTTGTTGCTTATTTCTTTTTATTTAATCATGTTAGAATGTTGTTGTATAACTTTCCCCCTGCTGTTTGGAAATTTTCATTTATAGTTGGGCCAGGTACTGTGAGACTTGGGAGAAAGGCTACAGGATTCAGGAGCTTTCTTTTTTGATCATGAAGGAAGGCTTCATAGACACCTTTCTTCCGGATTTATTTTTTCCCTTTGATGTTTCAGGAAGACAAGGAACAATTAGGAAAATGTTAATATTGGAGAACATGAGATCAAAATAATTGTCAATTTTGTTATATTAATAGTACTGCTTTGTGCAGAAAAAAATGTCCTTAATTTTTAGAGATGCATATCAAGGTATATAGGGGTAAAATGTTACTAATTCGTGTAGTATTTGCTGAAGTATATAAGTAAAACAAACAAAAAAAGCCCAAAACAGTAGATATGCTGTTAACTGTTGAATCTAGATGAAGTATATGAATATTCATTATAATTTTATGTTTGAAATTATTCGTAATAAAAATGAGAACTGTGGAAGGGAGAAAAATCCAAAACCTCTGAGTTCTTTTAATAAATATTCAAAAAGTTTTACAAAATCCAAGACATTTGAAATCTTAGTGTAGTTTTGATTTGCATTTCTCTCATTGCTAGAGATGGTGAACATATATGTATTGGCCTTTTGTATTACTTCTGTTGAGAAGTTTCTGTTTAGCTCTTTAGCCCATTTATTGATAGGGTAAAATGCATTTTTGGTATTAAGTTTTTTGAGTTTTTTTAATATTCTGAATATTAGCCTCCTTTCAGAGGAGTAGCTGGTCATGATTTTCTCCAGTTTTGTAGGCTCTCTCTTCACATTCTTGAATAATTCCTTAGCTGCACAGAAACTTTTTAGTTCAATAGCATTCCACTCATAGATTCTTGATTTTAATTCTTGTGCTGTGGGAGTCAGGTCAAGGTAGTTGGTGCCTACATCTATATGGTGGAGTGTTGATCCTATCTTTTTCTTCTGAAAGTTGTATGGTAGCTGGTTTAATTCCTAGGTCCATGATACATTTCAATTTAATTTTTGTGTAGGGTGAGAGGTAAGGATCTAATTTCATTTTTCTGCATATGGCTGTCCAGTTTATCTAGCACCATTTATTGAACAGGCTGTCTTTCCTCCAAACTATACTTTTGCCCCCGTTATCAAATATCGGATGGTTAAAGATTTATGGATTTGTCTATGTGTCTTCTATTCTATTCCATTGGTCTTCATGTCTGTTTTGATACCAATACCGTGCTGTAAAACAACAATCTAATTTGGACCATTATCAGTAAGCTTGTTTTCTTACATTATTTTTTAGTAAGTGAAAAAAACTTACAAACCAAGAAAAACATCTCAAGTAGTCTCTGGGGCCTCCTCTCCCTTTTAAAATTCTGTTCTCTTTTGAAATCTACACCTGTTGGTTTTTATGTATCCTGATAAAATAGACATATGAACTGTACTCACTCTTTACTCATTTTCTATTAAGAGAGTGAACTAATGCAAATAAATGAAGCCTTGAGTATATAAGAAGTAGAGATAGTATAGCAGAAAAATTGATTTTAAAATTTGAATTATCCAATGAAGTTATGTCACAGGTTGAGCTCCCCAAGAATCAGACTTTGAAATGGAGATTAGCATGCAGAATATTTACTAGGGAGTGTGTTGGGATCAAATTTATGAAGGTAGGGAAAGGAAGTAGGATAGATGCAGTGCAGGATGAGTCAGCACCCCGTGGAGAACTCTGGACCATGGGGTTCTTAAGCCAAATGTTTAATATCCATACTCTGTGACTGTGCAGGATTACATGGCCGTTTTTTTGTTTTGTTTGTTTGTTTGTTTTTTGTCTTCGTACATGCCTATTTTATTGTAAAAAGGTACATAAACCTATTACTTTTGTACTTAGAAAAAGAAGGCATTCTGGTTTTGGGAAAAAATAAATACAAATAATTTTGTAGAACAGGACATTTTACAGTTACTTGGTACTTTTGAGTTCAAAAGAGTATAACTTTTGCTTTTAAAACTTCAGTACTATTAATGGGTATTATATTTGCTTTTCAGCTTGGGCAATGGTAGATGGTGGTTCAAATGTGAAAGCCCGCTCTTCCTACAGTGAGAAGACCCCTAGGATCATTGTATCTCGCTCCCATTCAGGGATGGTCAAACAGGTTGCTGTTCAAACATTTGGAAACCAGACTACAATCATCCCAGCTGGTGGTGCTGGTATGTTTCTCCTCCTTTGATTCCCAGAGAATACTCCCAGATTGGGCAAGTCTGTATCCCACATTGGGGAAGAAAGTGAGAAGGAGCAGTGTATTTTCAAGGCGGGCTCAGTTTCCTACTTGATAATCTCTAGGGTTGATTTCAGTGACATAGATCTTGCCTGAAAGAAACAATTTTATAATAGTGATTTCTCTTCCTCAAATACTGCATAAGCATATTACCACCAGTGATATATCATCATTGATTATTTTTGTATGATCTGAGGAGAAAGATCAAGCTTTTCAGATGCTTCTAAATATTGTTACAAAGCCAATCCTTGGGTCACTTTTATTTTATTTATTTTTTGTTTTTTAACGAGAGAGAGAAAGAAATGATTTTTTATTTAGTTTTTCAGGTGGCTTCCATTGCTCCAAGACTTTGTTGTGTATGTGGTGCTAGGGTTCGAACCCACATACTCACACATGCCAGGCAAGCACCATAAGTTCCGAGCCACCACTCTAGCCCCTTTGGGTCACTTTTAACAACCCTGCACTCTTCAGCTTGCGTGTGTGGGATGAGCAATAGAGTCTAGTGCTATCTAGCTTATGATATAGTCCATACTATTGTACTATGTGAATATAGAGTGTAGAGCAACTTACTTTTTTTGAATAGGCCAGATGATAAACATTGTAGAACTTAGGAGTCATATTTGTATGTCTGTTGCATACTATTTGATTTTTTAAAACCACATTTAAAAATATTTTTAAAAATTATTTTGAGATGTACTAAAACAGCACAATCTGGATTTGGTTCAAGGGGCTATTTGATGACTCCAATTATTAGTACAGTTTAACATGTCAAAAGGATTTTAATTCAGGTAAATAGTGAATTATGGTCAGAAAATATTTGTGTTAGAATACCTTTTCAGGGAATTAATAAAGGGAGAAATGATTCTTTTTCTCTTTTAAGCCTAATGGTTTTAGTTTGCCAATTGTGCATATCTGATTTCCTTAACATTTACATATAAGCTGTCTGTTAGACTGGTTAGGAAAGGTAGTTTTCCAAAATATACCCATTAGGGATTAGATAAACTTGATTCTAGATTTGGTTTCTTCTGCATTTGTTTTATTTATTTTTTACTCTTTAAATCTGACCTTATTACACAAAGGATTTAGGGTTGATGATATTACTTTCTGTTACCTTAAATCTGGTCTCCCTAGATGTTTAATTGAAATATGTGTTTAGCTATAGAATAATGGATCATTTCATAGAAATGGAATGCTGAATGTGTCATCCCATAGAAAGCAAGCACAAAGATTTAAAAGTTACAAAAGTATACGCATATATTTGGTTATACTTAAGATTAGCTTAGTAAGTTACTTTGTAGTAGTATGTTTTTACTCTGTTGAGTTTAATTTTTGTACTGTTACTTTGAAAAATATTATTTGGAAATAATTTTAGACTTAAGGAGCAGTGGAAAACACAGTATAGTGAGCTCCTGCACACCCTGTTCTGTTCTGTTCAACAGTGTACTTCATCAAAAATATACACTACTTTCCTAAAATCTTTTGAGCAGTAACCTAAATTTGTTTTTATCTTTTAGGTTATAAAGTTTTAGCACTCTTGGATGTGCCTGATAACACTCAAGAAAAAGCAGATCTATATATTCATGTGACATACATCAAAAAGTGGGATATATGTGCTGGCAATGCTATCTTAAAAGCCCTTGGGGGGCATATGACCACTCTGAATGGTGAAGAAATCAGTTATACTGGGTCAGACGGCATTGAAGGGGGACTTCTTGCTAGTATCAAAATGAACCACCAGGCTCTGGTCAGAAAACTCCCAGATCTTGAGAAGACAGGACATAAGTAAGCATCATAGATTACAGAGTGTAACTCATCCAAAACTGAAATGGTTACGCCTGAAATGCTGGAAGCTTCAAAGGACTGGTGGAGACTATACATGGTAAAGGCCATTTCGAACTTTTTAAAGTATTTATGAAGCATCAAAGATTTATTTTCCCTGTAATAGGATTCAGGAACAGGGAAAATGGATTGCTTCGCGTCTCAAGTATTGTCTTTATTTTTGAGACTATTTTCGTACAGTTGTCATACACAAGGCACATATATATATTTGTGAATTAAAATCTATAGCTGAGTCTACATTGTTATGAGTCAACCATTTTCACACAACATCATGAACTTCACTATTAATATTTTCATGTAGAATTGGGTTGAAGGAAGTATTAATTTTGTGTAAATGTTTAATATAACTTCACAATGATATCTTACTGAAAATAAAGTAACTGGGGATTTTTACTCCTAATTTGGATGGAAAGCACAAAAAGCCACACACTCATTAATATGCAACAAATGTTCTGTTCATCTGTTACTATTTCTATGATTAAAATAGAAGAAGCTTAAATTGATTTCTTTTCTTTGAAATTGTAATAACAGGTTCTCCAGCTAGTAGAAAATATACATGGTGGTTTGCATTCTAATTGTAATTTTACATGTGTGTGATTTGTTTTGGTTTATTTTTTATAAGGAAAAGTATGTATGTACCCATGGGTTTAACATTTCTGCCATCTTGGCTGCTGGTTTTTATTTTCTCTACAGAAGATGCATGGTTCCATTCTTTCCTTGCTGACCAGCATTTAGTCTTTACCTTGTAAGGTTTGGTTTTGGGATTCAGGGTGAGCATTATGACTTTGGTACATTATCTCATTAGGGATAAAATATGCTGTGAAGCACTATAAGACTATAAATGATTCTATTGTAATCAAAAGTTACTTGGTATTTCATGAATTAAACTAGTTTTCAGTATTTTCAGGAACTTTGTTGTAGTGAGGTCGGAAAATTTTGCCAGGTTTAGACAGATATTCATTTTGAAGAATGAGTAACAGTTGCTTTTGCTGTGACTGATTTTACTATTAATAAATTATTACATAGCCTATCCAAACTCTCACACTAATAACTTCTGAGATACTCAATAGTTTCCCTACAGATTGCAATAATGAAAGTTAAAATCCCTTCTGATGAAATTTTTCTACTTAGGAAACAGAATCTGATTAGAAAAAAAAGTTGTGACATAGGGTTGCCATAACTACAACCTTGCTTTCATAAGCTGTCTTTAATTAGAATGTGTGGGTTCTTTCAGTGTTCTATCTAGAAACTTCTTGTAAACATTCACTATTTTTATTTCATGTTACTTCAATGCCTTTATATTCTGTAGCGCTGATAAGAAGAGGGATTTCTCATGCTTGCTTTCTTTTTTTTTTTTTTTCTTCTTCTTCTTAACAGTTTAGTCCTAAAGTTTTTGGTTTTATTTTCCAATCCTGTAGGTAAATTTAGCCAAAGAATGTACATTCTAACCTGGTAGAATGTGCATACTTTAGGTTTGTGCATTACACTATGCAGAGCCCTTTAATTCCTCATTAGTGAACTGAATCTAGAGCATTATATTTTCTTACTCAGTATCTACCTGTTGGTCACAGTATCTAGCTTTGTTCAGTGAAAATTCATCAGAGTTGTGGTTGGAACACTTGAATTTAAACAGGAGTTGGGAACTTTCAAAAGAATATCAGAGACCACATCTTTTTACTTCTTATTAAGATAAGGAAGACCTTTTTTCTCAGGAGAAATGGCAAAGGCATATGCTGTTACCAGAATCTTGTCATATAAGCATAATTATGTCAGGGAAATATGACTGGCAAGTAGGAAATGGAATTTCGTTGGAGTTTTTTTTTTTTAAATATTACATGGAAACTTCGTGACTTAAGAGAGTAACACTAGTTATATTAGCAAGCATGATTGCTTTAGATTTTTTTTTTGTTATTCCATTAATCTACATAGGTAGGATGTGAAGAATGTGTGTTGTGTGCAAAAATTAAGGTATTGGCTGAGAGTTAAATACATTATTTTTATAATTTGTTGCATATAGTCTAGTTACTAAGGATTTTTAAGTACTTTTATAGAAAATTCATTTTTTAAATTTTATTTCTAAGAGCCAATATACATTTCAAGCAACAGTATTTATATTTATTTATGTGTAGTATTATTGTGCCAAAACATTACTAGTAAATTATCTTCATGAGTGAGGCATACAATATCTCCTAGAATTACATAAAATTATTTCTAAAACCAAGCAAAATAAGTAGTTTTTCTTTTAGGGACTCATACCTCCCCAACTCCTAATCTTTCGTCCTTATTTTGAGGATAATTTTCACTTACGGCTGAGTTTTACATGTCATATCAGTAGAAGTGGTGATGTTAGTATTCATTAGGTGGCCTCCTTCTCTATCTTTCTTCATCTCTACCTTGTTGCTTGTCTCCCTTGCTCATTAATGTTCTCATCTCTGCTCCTCTTTCTTAGCTAGAATATTCACTCCAGTGCTCATCCCCAAATTCTTTTATGTACCCCTTTCCAGGTTGACTGCTGAAATCTCTGGTAAAACTGAGGCTCTGGTAATGTTCCCAGTGAGGGAGATCAATTCTGGTAGAGGCCTAGGTAACCATTATTTTTCAGACTGCATAGAAAGTATAAAGGCAAATCACCTTCAGAGGTACATACCTGTATGCTGTCAAATTCAATCCATTGCAGAAGTATTTGCAATGTGTTTCTTCCCACCCATCTTTCAAGAAAACAGAAAATATGAGTGGAATGGATAAGCCTGCTTAGGGAAATCTGCTTTCTCTGTTGGTTACCATACTTGTATCCCCCATTTCAGTTGAGTTTACAAGGGCCTGCAAGATGGTCGTATTTGTTTTAGATATGTGATTTTCTTTTCCTCCAATTCTTAGTGTTTCTAATTTTAAATCAGTAATATCCAGATGAATTGTTTATGAAGCATAATGAAATATCAAAAACATTTTGGTTTATATGGTTTAAGTAGCAATTGTGCAGATTATTTCTGTTTGCTGGGTGCTCTATAAGTATTTTGCAAATTGTGTCAGAGGAGGTGGGACAGGAACTGTGGCTGAAAATATGGTAGGAAGGGAAACAGATGGGAGATCAGATGAAGGGCAGTTGAGGGGGATGCAGAGCAAGCACCTGCCCTGCACCCTCAGGTCAGCAAACTCTGCTGAAGTCTCATGCTCATTTCAAAAGTTGAATTTCATAGCCCAAGCAAGCATGAGAAGTAACAGGTAGGGTGCACTGCAGAAAAAAATAACGCAGCTTTTCCTCTTGGGTAAACACCTTGAAGATGGTCTCCTTGAGAAAATCTGACAGGTTAAAGCAGGAACTGTTGTAGATTTTTCTAGCTCCAACTGCCTATTATGATTATGTGCTGATTGCTCCTAGATAGAAATAGTGATGTTTTATTTTAGATCTTGGTTGAATTTAAGCTGTGTTTCATTATATAGCTACAAAGTCTGTCTTCTGTAACGTATGTAAAATAAGCCTAATCTGTGATTTCATTTTTGTTCTAAAAAAGTTGTGCCTTAATAATAGGGCATTGTATGTTAATAAGGAAAAACAAAACCTTTTTTAATAGATGGGGAAAATAGGAACTTTGCCATTAAAATTTAAGTTCTTTTAATGTTTTTAATATTAGAGTTGGGGGGAATTCATTAAAATTAAATTAAATTGATATGAAATTATTTTTACATAATCTAGCATTTACAACTAAATACATTTTATAAGAACTGGCATCTTGATGTATATAGATCTGAAATGATATTTCATCTTTTGATTTTTAATTTAGTAATGTAAGACTAGGATAGATCACATTTTTTACAAATTTTACTTTTAAATAAACCATTTCCATGTGCTAATATGTCTATTCTCTTAGTCCTCTAGAGTCATTTTGGTTAAAAAAGAAATAGCTCGCTGTTCATGGTAGTCTATCAATCATGCATTAATATTAAATCATACTGTAGGTTTTATAACATAAGCAGTTCCTAAGGGGGACAGGTTTCTATTTCTGATTAGCCATTAATGAGAAAGCAAGAAGAATCAAATTCTGTACTTAAGAAATAGATTGTGGTTTTATGAGAGGCTGGTTATATAAATCATCTATTTTTATCTCATCAAAGCCTGGCATGTATATGCTTTCAGATTTACCATTGGCAGAGCATTTTCCTTTACTTTTAAAGTCAAATGGTGAATTAGCTTTGTGAAAAAATAAATTTTCCTTTGAGTTAATACAGACCAAAGTTTTTCAAGTTAAGGATGAGAAGTATACTAAAACAATGTGTTATGTATTATTTTTGTGAGAGTTCCCTAAAGTATTATAATTAACATAATTTCTGTAAATTGCAAAAGCAGAAACATGTTTGATTAGTATGTTCTATTGAAATTCTTTTTGAGGTGCAGTATACATAGTATTCAAGAATTTTTTTTAAATAGGGAAGAAAACATACTAAGTCTTCATGAGAACAGTTAACCTACAAGAAGATTTTCTCTTCCCACGTTATATAGCCTTTGTCATCACTCATGCAGTGTTAAGGAGGGAACTTATGTGGACTTAATTTTTGTATGCCCTTGGGGTCCTCTCCTGGCAGTAGCTGAAGCCCTCTCTTTTAGTCTCACGGAAGAACCCCTATCCAGTTGAACAATAGCACTGCTGAGGCTTGTCTTTCCCTTTGACAGTGTTAACTTGAGCAACTACACGTGTATACAGAGGGTTGGATTTACACTGAAACTATGCCTGTTTCCTGCCTGTGTCCCTGCCTTTCCAAACTGTTTTTTGTCATCCTTACTTCCTGCTTCTCTTTCTTAAAATAGGGTCAGCAATGATGAGAAAAATTAAAATGTATATTCCTTCCTCTTTCACATGTTTAAAGCCATGGCAGAACTAGACCCTTTCCTGTTGTGGAGATGCGTTGGGCCACCTGTCAGTGTGCTCTGATCTGCCTCACCCACACCACCAAATTTAAGTGGGTTCTAACAGTTTACAGGAAGTAAAACTTTAGAGGAGTTTTTTTGTACCTTGCTTATAGCAATTTACAGTAAACTTAAGGATTGCGTTGTATTTTTTTGTTTTCACCTTAGGCCCCAATGTCTTGCACAAATTAGGTGTTTAGTGTGTGTTGAACCAAATTAAATTAAAAGGTTGGTTACTACTAGCATTAGCATGTCTTTTGTCTGTTATGTAAGCTCATTGTTAATTTTTTTCTTTACCGATATGATTGTCACCCCACACACACAGTAATTATTTTTAAAAAAAAATTTTGCCCTTCCTGCAGATGCTTTCCCATGGTCATTTAACTGTAGAAAATGTGATTGCCTCCAATGACATAATTATTACAAACTCTGCCCCTGGATATACTTTGCCAAATAAAATTTGAATTATCTGAATAAATTGGTCATGTCTGAAAGAATTGGTGTGCTGATCTGCTTCTTCAAATTTTTTATATTAAAACATACATAAAAATATACCATTTATAATTTGGTTGCACTATGTATGTTCACAATACTGTGTAATTCTTACCGTTTCCCTGGTTTCTGGTCAGTCTTCTGAACGATATGTTTTAATCCGATGGACTGTTACACATCACCTTCCTGGCTCTCTTCTGGTGATTCTATTGCTGCACCTGTCATATATCCTGATGCGGAAAAAATTATTTTGTGTTCCTTGAAGCCAGTGTAAGTTAACAGCACCATTTGCTAAGGCCTTCTGTTCCTACCAAAATGAGAGTATAGTCTCACATTGGAACAGCTTTTGTCATGGGTCATATAAAAGAAAGTGGCACCTGCAAGAGTCAAGATCAAGGAAAATAAGGTGGTAAAAGCAACACAGAACAGCACAGTGAATATTCAGTAAATTCTGGGAAGTGTAATTGAAGTGTGCACATAGGTGTGAAATTATGTGCATCAGGATGGCTAGCAATTGTACAAAATTTTGACATTGTTGAAACCCCAATTGAATCCCATGAAATGGGGAGGTAAATAATCCCATTTTAGAGATCTTCTTCCATAGGTGTACAAAAGTGACTTCCTCAAGGGCCAAACCCTCCTGGCCTGAGTTTCAGTCTACCTTTTTCCCTTCTGCCATAGTCCAGCCAGGTTCTGACCTGAGGGACGGGCTGAGAATAAGAAAGCACACAGGCAGGAGATCCAGGTGGAGCTGTCTCACTTTATTCAGACTCTACATTTCCTTTTATAATCCTAAGGGACTTGCCAGGAGTTATGCAGATTTTGAGTACAGACAAAAAAACTAGGGTACAGACAAAAACTAGGGAGTAACCTGTGTTGACATTTTAACCCACCCTAATCTTCAAGAAAGCACGACCTAGCAGCCCTTCCAGAAGGAGCTTATGCAAATAGTCACAAGATCACTCTAGGGCAGCTGATGAAATGGAGTGAAAGCCAGACCCCAACACCTTCTATTTCAGTGACTTGATTTTCTTCTGGTTTTTCTCCTTCCTCTTTGAAGCCACTTTTCAGTTTTTGTTTTGTTTTGGTTTTTGTGTATTCTGCTATCTCATCTGTGTTTTGTATTTTCCAGAATTCCATTCTGAGTACTCTATTCAGCATATTCTCCCAAGGCAATTTTCAGCTGTGCCAATGTGCCAATGACCCTAAATTTCTCTTTCCCTGCTTTAAATTTCTTCTACACTTTAGACCCATATTTTGAAATATGTATCTTTGAGTGACATCCCACATTCTTCTCAAATTCACCATATTCAAATCTAATTGTATTTACCTAACAGAATTCAGTATCCAAAATAGTCTCCCAGACTAGTAGACATTTCATTAGTTGCCTCCCTATTTTCACCGTATGTCCAAGAATTTAATTATACTTACCAAATGTCTCTTGAATCTGTCTTTTTCCATTTCACGGAACAATTTTAGAATGTAATTAAATTTGTTTTAAAAGATTTTAAAATTTAGTTTTGGGAGCAGGACTAAAAAATTTTTTTTGTTTTAAGTAAGTTTTCCTATTTATAAACCAAGCTCAAAGACAAAATAAGTAAAATATAGGTACGCTAAGAGGAAAAAGTTAAAATTGCTCTAGTCCTACCTCTCAAAAATAACCATGATTCACATTTTTATGTGTTTTTCCTTCATTTTCCTATGGAAATAAAAATGTGCATATTTTAACGATAATAGAAATAATGGATACTTTATTCAGTTTTTCCCCATTGACAAAATAGCTTTGCCTTTTTCTCACGGCAATAGTTTTCATAACATAAATTCCAACATAGTTACCATATTCAACTGCACAGATGCGCATTTCTTTCATCACCCTGTTGTATATTTAGTTTATTTTCTAAGTTAGTTACTACAAATAACAGTGAGCACCAGGCAGTTACTTTCTTAAACTACTTTTATAGAAAATGATATATACTTGTATAGAGGTAAAATAATGGGTGCATTCTTATTTTATCAGTAATGTTTATCATAGACAAATTATAGGTCATCCACAATTGCAGAATCCCACACAGACACTCACACCGTGTTTTAGATGTAAGTTTGGGAGGTATGCAAGAACACCCTCAGGTTTAATAGTTTACCGGAAGGACCCACAGAACTCAGCAATGATGATTGTACTCATTTATTTCAGCAGAAGGCTATGGACTAAGATCAAAAAGGGGAAAGTACTCACAGGGCAAAGTCCATAAGAGTTAGGCACAAGCTTCTAATTGCCTTCTAGTGGAGGCATGAAGATACTACTTCTCCCATCAACCATGTGTGCCAGTATGCATGGAATACCGCCAGTCAGGGAAGTGCATCCAAACCTTGATGTCCAGTGTTTTTATTGGAGTCATATAAGGCTGACTGGTCAGCCAAATGACTGACCTTAGTCTATAGCCCTTCCAAAGATCAACTTGCTGCCTTGTGACCCAGATCCCCCAAAGCAATTCACATTGTGAATCAAATATCCAGTGTGACCTAAGGTCTCCTGGTAAATAAGTACAGTCCTATCAGAAAAGATGTTCCATGGACTCAGAGGTTACCTCCCAGAAGTGGTCACGAACCATTGCCCCTGGGCCACATCCCCAGTCCTTTTTTTGTTTTGAGACAGGGTCATGCTAAGTTGCTGAGGCTGGGTTTGAATTATTCTCCTGCCTCAGCCTCCCAAGTTGCTGCAATTAAAAGCATGCACCTCTGCACCCAACAAGGTTAATTCTTTTAAGAGAATGTGAGAGAATTTGTTTTTCCATCTGTCCTTTGTTTCTCAGACACTTGGTTGTTTCCATGTTGGAAAGCGATTGCTGCTCCCATGGGAAAACCCCAGCTCTGTGCCTGCCAGCAATTGCTTAGATCAGCACATTGGCAACCTAGACCAGTAAACATGAGTACATCTATTCTTGCAGTGTTCTATAACTGAAAATGATTGTCCAGACATTAGTAATCATTCCAATATTTGAATTCCACTGGGGTTGATGGGTGTAGACTTGCAGTTTGCTCTGAGCCCATCAGCTGGTGAAATAAAGCTCCAATCTTCTGCTCTAAGATGCCTCTGATTTATTGCAGTCTTGCCCATAACATTTGGAAGCCAGGGAGATATCAAAGTCTCGGCCAATGTGCCCCATAGCTCAGCACACAGAGGTCCTGGATCCTCTTGACACAGAGAGAGGCGCCCACCCTCTAGCTGTGGGAGCTCTCTGCATAGCAGGATCTGGACCTCAGATCAGTATTGATCTGAGCCACCCCTATACATCTGTAAATCCAGAGACTCAGGGAGAGATGTGGAGCTGCATGTGTTTGGATGTAACTTGGTTGCTGTGTCCATTTGACTCGATGGTAAAGCCATAGAGGAGCTTTTTTCTGGGGGCAGTTTGGGCTCCAGATTGTAAATCTTTCAGTGTTTCAGATGCATATGCCCAAAGGTAAAATCAAGGGGACAGGGAGTCTGATGACCCCCAGGTCATAGTGATGGATACGGAAAATTACCAGAAGCCACTCAGCCAGGCAGCAAACCCCCTACTCACTACAGACT
This sequence comes from Aplodontia rufa, assembly GCA_004027875.1. Lineage (NCBI taxonomy): Eukaryota > Metazoa > Chordata > Mammalia > Rodentia > Aplodontiidae > Aplodontia > Aplodontia rufa. The sequence continues at coordinate 26,406 of PVKS010023215.1, forward strand.
CATCCGAACTTACTGCCTCAGGCCCTAATCAGAGGATCCCCACCCTACTGAAAACCCCAGTTTAACCAGAAAACTCACACCTTGGCCCCCTTCCCCCTCATTTCTTCTGTATCTACCCCTGGCTGTAAGCGGCAGCTGAGGTCCAGACTCCACTGCCCCCATCAGGTTTCTCCTGGATAAGCCTGCGTTACTGTTCTATTTCCTTCACTTTCACCTTTTTCTGCACTCATAAGGAGAGGATGGTCTGGAGACTGGGCATTTCAGTTGTCTGGTGCGTTGTATTGTCCTATCTGTTGTCTTACTGTTCGTCCCCTTGTGTTGTTCCTTGTCACCTCAGTTTGCTTCTAGCTTTCTTTTCCAACGTCTGCCCCAGTGAGACACTTTTCCTGTTCTTTTTGACAAATGTAATCGTCAGGAACTCGCCCATTCATCTACCTCAAACTCATATTACCTGTAAGAAATTCTCGTGTGTTCCATGACCATTAGGGGGTACACCTGATGCCAGAACTTCTCCAAACTCTGTGTAGCCTGGAATGGCGCACATTTAATATGGGATGGCCGATTGAGGGGTCCTTGGACCCGCACTGTGCAGACGGTCCAGAATGTGGTAACTGGCAGGCCTGGCCATCCTGCCCAGTTCCAATGTCTGGACTTAGTTTTGAAACCTCCATCCTAGTTACAGAAGTGTATTAAGGAAGCAACCCTGTGAGCCAGAATTCTAGCCTGAGGGAGTGACAACAAATTCCAGGGCCAAAGGAGACAAAATAAAACAAAGGGCACAGATCGCCAAGAGCCTATGGCATCCATGGGCTTCTGTCCTACCCGCTTCAGAGGAAGATGCAGCTCTGCCACCCCGTGCAACTCTCGTGGACCCCACACTCCCACTTCCTTTTTCTCTATATCGTCTCCCAGATTCCTTTCATCCTCTCTTGTCACCCGGTAAAGCAGCTTCCTCTTCTCCCGCAAGGGATGAACCCCTACTCTCTGTTCACACTGCAAGCGCCCCAGTTGCTGCCTGCACAGGCCAGCAGCGCATGGGTGCGGAAGGAGGCCTCCTCGCTCCGGGTTGCGGAGGCCATGGGTGCCACCCATGCTACCAAGGTAGCAGATGTTGGCGAAGGTGCGCTTAGGTCCACAGACAGGTTCGGTCGCCTCTTCGGGCCAGTCTGCTCCCCCCTGCTCGCCCCTGCCTGCTCCCCAGGTCGACTGGGGCCTGGATGGAAGATGGGCTGGTGGCCACCCAGCTGGGGCGGGGCGGCCTTTGGGAGTGGAGGCAGGCCTGGCAGAGCCCCTGGACGCGCCCCTGGACGCGTATCCCTGCGGGGACCTGCAGCCACTATCCGCCATCGGGATCCTCCCTACTCCCCCGCAGATTGCCCCCAATGATGCCTCTTCGGAGAGATCCATCAGGAAGGGATGAAACAGCTTCTGTCTATATGGTTTCTCTCCTTGAGGCTACATTTCATGTTCATTGCCACACCTGGAGCGACTGTCAACAACTTCTGTTAACCCTGTGTACCTCGTATGAGGGGGGCCATATCAGGACCAGGGCCAGGAAGGCTTTTCTCATGGCTACTGGTCGATCTGAAGCCAAGGGTCCACAATTTTTGGAGGATGCCCTTACTAATATCTGCCCTGAAAGGTACCCAAACTCTGATTAGGGCAGAGCACATTTGGACACCTATCACTGGCACCTATTAGTGGGATTACAGGAGGCCCTACAAAAGCAGTTACAAAGTTTTAAACTAAATCACCCTGAGTTACAAAATCTCATTAATGCTTAGATGGCACTGCTAATTAACCTATTTAGGTTACACAACAGAAAAAGAACACAAAATTATCAGGACCCCGCAAACAGGTCGTTATTCCCATACCCGGTTCCACCCCAAAACAAGCAAAAAGTCCAGGAATTCTTGAGGATGGCAAAATATTATAGCTTATGGTTTGCTTTTTTTGCAGAATTCACCAAACTTTTTTTTAAAGCCACAACAGGAACTGGTCCCCTAAAATGGACAAAGAAAAGATGCTTTGACACAGACCCCAGCCTTGGCCCCGCCCCAAATCACTAAACCCTCAATATGTTTGTGACAGAGAGTCCCATATTCACCCAAGGGGTTCTAACCCAGGACCTTGAACCTTGAAAAAGACTGGTGGCTTATCTGCATAAAAGATTTGACCAGATAGTGTCTGGGTGGCCCTCCTGTTTAGGTATCATAGCAGCCACTGCCCTTCCGGTTAAGGAGGCCAATAAATTAACTCTGGGTCAATCTCTCACAGTGACTGCCCCACACTTTGTGGAGTTCCTCCTCAATGGTGCACTAGAGAGGTGGGTGACTAATAGTCATATTATTCATTGTCAGAGTTCATTGCTTGACCACCATCACTCACCTTGCCAAGGCACAGGTTCTCAGTCCTTCCTTGCTAATGCCACAAGATGACTCAGATGAGCCCATCTACAGCTGTGAAGGGATACTTGACCAGGTGAGCTCAGGAAGGGCCAATTCAACCGATGTCCTCTGCCTGAGGCTGAAGTTGTCCTGTTTAGGGATGGCTGCAGTCATGTCATTAATGGGATCAGGAGGGCCAGAACCAGTCACAACAGAAACAGATATCATTTGGGGTCAAGCGCACAGTGAGCAGAATTGACGGCTCTGATGCAGGCTTTGAGGTGGGGCCAAAGATAAAAGGTCAACATTTATACCAACCGCAGGAATGCTTTTGCCGCGTTACTTGTGCACAGGGCTATTATCTATAAAGGGCAAGGGTTAACTGCTCGGTGAAAGTCCATAAAAACAAAGAGAAAATATTAGCCCCACTTGTCTGGTCACCTAAACAGGTGGCTGCCTTGCACTGCCAGGGTCATCAAAAGGAGACTCTCTTAATTTTCAGGGGCAACAATTTTGCAGATATGACGGCTCACCAAGTAGGCCAAAAATCCAACAGCCACTGAAAGTTCTCTGGCCATGTACCCTAAGACGGACCTTTCTTCCCTTCCACACTATCTCCAATAGGAAGAAGAGAAGGCCAAAGAAAAGGATGGAACAAAAGCAGAAGGATGGTGGACTTTACCTGATTCCAGACTAATAGGACCACAGACCTTGGGAAGTTCATTAATACAAGACTTACATGTCAACACCCATTGGGGAAAGAATAAATTAACTGACTTTCTCTCTAAGACTTACTACATCCCAGGATTAAAACAAATGTCCCAAGATATCTCCGAGCAGTGCACAGCCTGCCAACAGGTAAATGCAAAGCAAGAAAGGTGGACACATCCTGGAATCCGCATGAGGTGAACTGCCCTCGGACCACTGGGAAGTTGATGTCATTGAAGTAAAGCCTCCTTACAATGGCAAGAAATATCTCCTGGTTTTTGTAGATACTTTTTCAGGTTGGCCAGAAGTATACCCTACTAAAAATTAAACTGCTTAGACTATTACTAAATTGCTTCTCCATGAGATTGTATCTCACTATGAATTGCCAGCGGTCTTAGGATCAGATAACCACCAGCATTCACTATAGTCATAGCACAGGGAATATCCAAAGCTCTAAAGATAAACTGGAAACTGCATTGTGCCTACTGACCCCAAAGGTCTGGCCAAGTCTGAGACACTAATTGGACCCTAAAAAGCACTCTCAGTAAATTTGTTTTAGAAACCAGTGCTGGATGGCCAATGCTGTTACCTATCACTCTCTTGTGAGCCTAATACACCCCTTTCAAGGGAAATCTCTTTCCCTTTGAGATCACATATGGGAGACCCCTCCCTTACTTCTTTAGGTTACTGATGTTCTTTTGGCTGAAATTAACTGCCCATCATTCTTATTCACCATACCCGAGTCAAGTCAGTCATCTTGACCACTCCAATGGCTGTGAAGGTAGACAGACTTATGGCATGGAAAGATAACATCTGATTTCCCTTCTGACATCGATTCTTATAACATTACTGACAGCCATAGTATGTCCTCTTTTGCTCCCAGTGAGACTTGGTTTATGATACAGGATTAGCCCTCTGCACTTCTCCTACCCATTACCCAAGCATTAGCATTGCTGTACATGGGTTGCCCCAGATGTATGCTTACAGTGGACCAGAAGGAACCCATCTCCTATCAACTGGAGATCTACAAAATGTGTATCATCGAGATAAAAGGGCACTTCCTATTTTAATCCTGGCTCTAATAGGATTAGGTATAGTGGGATCCACTGCCCTACTGAAAGGAAACCAAGGACTTACCTCCCTAACCTAGGAGGTAAAAGAAGATTTAGGCCACTTAGAACAGACTATTAATCACTTGTATGAATGGCTCCAATCCCTGGCCAAAGCAGTACTTCAAAATAGACCTTATGTTCATGTCACAGGGAGGACTCTGTGTAACCCTGGGAGAAGCTTGTTGTTTTTATGTCAACAAATCTGGAGTTATTAAAAAATTCCTGGACAAAAGTTAGAGAAAATATCCAAAGACAAAATCGTGAGTTGGAACAGGAATCTCAGTTCCAAAGGCTATTTGAATGGATTCCCTGGCTGATCACCCTCCTTATGGGCATAGCAGGACCCATTACACCTATGTTTATAGGGTTACTTATTGGTCCCTGAATTTTAAATTGGACTGTTAACTTTATCAAACAAGGTATTTCTCCAGTCAAACTAATATATATTTTGGGCCCCTACAACCCCATATCCAATTTACAGGATGAATCAAAGGCTTGATTGTTTCTGTAAAAGAGGGGAATGTTATGGTCTAAGCTATATAGGCCATGACAAAACAGACTCCATTTTCATACTGAAACTCTGTATTGGTAAAGGACTCCATCTCCCATGGGAAAGCCCCATCTCTGTGTCCGCCAACAATTGCTTAGAACAGTACCTTGGCAACCTAAAATAGTAAACATTACTACATCTATTCTTGTACTGTTCTGCAATGTCCTATAACTGAAAATGATTGTCCAGACATTAGTAGTCATTCCAAAAATTGTACTCCCCTGGGGTTGTTTTGACCCACTTCCATGTTTCTTTATAATTTCAGGATCTCATGATTTCTGTTTATGGTTTTTAAATCATAGTAACCATCACTTGTGACTAATGCACTAATTTGCTTCACTTATGGTTTTGACCTACAAGACTTGCTGTAACTCTTGGTCGAGGTCGATGGGTGCAGACCCTGGGCCAGCCAGCTGGTAAAATAAAGCTCCAGTCTTCTTCTCTGATAACAACTCAGTAATTTATTTCAGTCTTGCCCATAACATAAATAATTTGAATGGATTACCTGGTTGGTAACTGTCAGAAGTGGGGAGAGAGTGGAGGAAAGTCACTGGAGGCATGCTCTTGAGGATTATATTTTGTCCACTTGTCTCCTCCTTCTGTGTCAGAGAAGCTTCCCAGTACCACGAGGCAAGGAGCCACTAAGCCCTTCCACCATGTTATTTTTCATCTTGGGCTCAGAGCAATCATGGACTGAACCCCTGAAACCAATAAACAAAACAAAATTTCCTCCTACAAGTTTTTCTTGTTGGATAGAACCATGGGGAACCCAAGGGGAGGGGGACGACGATGGAATGGCATCAGCCTTGGATTGCTCTGTCATTATACATTTGTTCCTGATTGTTTGATAATGATTCCCTCCTATTTGTAAGACCATATTTAATGAATAATAAATAAATAAATAAGTTTTTCATGTTGGGTATTTTGGTCACACTGACAAAAACTTACTAACACAATGTCCCTTTGTATCTTCTTTTCTGGGATTTGGTGACCTTGAATTTGTCATGGTATGCATACTTTTAAACAATTATGAAGAATGTGTGGTCATTTTCTTTGAACAGTATTTAGCCCTCCCTCCTCCTCTTTTCTCCTTTTTATATTGCAGATACTTTTAAGTTAGATCACTTAATATTACCCAACAGACCATAGAGGTTCCACTCATTATTTTTTCCTCTTTTTCTCCTTGTGCTTCACTGTGGATAGTTTTTGGTTGTCTTGTAATTCACTTCTATTGCCTTGTGTTGCTCTTGCAGTACCAAATCTATTGTAATGTCTATCCAGGGAATTCTTCATTCTGGTATGACTTCTAGCTCTAAATTGTTCCAATGGTTATTTTTATAGTTTCCATTTACCTCTTCATTTAACAAGTTTTTCTTTAACTATTTAAACAGATTTGCGATGTTTATTTTAAAGTGTGGTCTGATAATTCTATCTTTCATATCTTTTCTATTGGTTCTTCCCCCCCCTTCTTCTTCTTCTTTTCTCCTCCTCCTC
>PVKS010023216.1:0-32646 GCA_004027875.1 Aplodontia rufa
AAGAGATCATGATGAGTAAAATCAGCTTAACCCAGAGATCTAAGGGTCGATTGTCTCCACTCATAGGTGGAGGTGGGGACTAGACCCTGGACAATGAGAAAGTTGGTCTAGTAACATGAGTTAAATCCAGATAAGATGTAATGCTTTACAATCTAATACCTTTTTTTAGAGTTATAATGAGAAAGGGAAGGGAGGGATAAGGGAGGGTAATTGGGGGGGCACTCCTGGGGATAATTGCAATATCCAGAATATTTACACACTTTATACACATTTTATATTATTTTGTTAAAATCTTGTAAGGTTGTTCAAAAATAAAATTAAAAAAAAATGAAAATGTGTTCACACACAAAAAAATAAAATAAAATAAAAATGTGTTACCATATGAGCTAACAATCCCACTATTGTGTATTTATCCAAAGGAAATGAAAACAATACATTCAAGAAGTACTTGTACTCCCATGTTCATTTTAGAACTAATCACAAGAGCTAAAAAATGGAGAACCTAAGTGTCCATAAATTGGTGAATGGATAAAAAATATTACATGTGTGCATGCACACGGGCATAAGTGCATGCATGCACAAACACATACACACACTCTAGAATAATATTCAGACATAAAAAAGAATTCCTACCATTGTTGACAACATGGATAGAATGAGAGATCATTCCAAGCACAGAAAAACAAATACTGTATAGCCTCATTCATTGGTAAAATCTAAATAAGTATGATCACATAGTAGTTGACAGCACATTGGTGATCACCAGAGGCCATGAAGAGTGGGGGAGAGGAAGAAATGGGTAAAGTTTGATCAATGGGTATTGTTCATTTATAGAAGAATAAGAAGTTCTCAAGTTCTATTATATAGTAACTATAGATAACAGGTACACACTGTATGCTTCAAGCAGCTATAAGAAGAGCCTGGCCTATTGGCACATGACTAATTCCAGAAACTTGGGAGGCTGAGGCAGGAGAATCATAAGTTCAAAGTCAGACTCAGCAACTTAGTGAGATTCTTGGTAATTTAGTGAGACCCTAACTCAAAATAAAAAATAAGGGGGCCTGGGGATGTGGCTCAGTGGTTAAGCACCCTGAGTTCAATTTCCAACACACACACAAAAAAACAATGCTATAAGAAATGACTTTCCTAGGCTGGAGCTGTGGCTCATCAGTGATTACAAGCACTTGCCTGGCACGCATGAGGACAAGGTTTCAAATCCCAGTACCACGTACACAACAAAGTGTCAGAACAATGAAAGTCACATGAATAACTAAATAAAAATTGATTCTCTCTCTCTCTTTCTCTCTTTCTTTAAAAAAAAAAGAAATTATTTTGAATGCTTTTAAAATAAATGACAAATTTTGAAGTGATAAATATGTTTAAAGTGATTTAACCATTACATAATGTGTGTATACATATATATGCACACACATCATATATTAATTTATTAATATATAGATTTTATTTTTATTTAGCATTTAAAATTAATAAACAAGAATAATACATAAGTAATATATTCTTACTATCACACATGTGATTTAAAAGATTCTGATAAATATTTTCATGAAAGTTGCTTTATATTAGCAATGATTGGGAAATTATAATAAAGAATTAAATAGAAATGCTTTAACTTAAAAATATGAACATCAAGGTTAATGGATTTAATAAATATTGCATACAATTGAAAAAAAGGATTTAAAATCCAAAGTATATGTTAATCATAAAACTCCAATTGAAAAACAAACTAGAAAATATAAAATAAAGCATATGGGATACATTAAAGTGTCAAAACTTATAAAATGAGAATAAAGTAGAAGCAATATCTGAAGATATGAGGAATAAAAGCATTTCTAAAACTAATGAAGTGCATCAAGTCACAGATTTAAGTAGTTTGAACCATAAAAAATTGAATTCATTATTCATAATCTTCCCACAATACAAATTCCAGACTCAGACAGTTTTACTTATCAACATATTTTAAATGATAAGGAACTAATATAGTATTAAACAACATTAAGTATTAAAATTTTAAATGACTATTAAATTCAAAATTACAAATATTTTGGGAATAATTGCACAGGAATGAAATTGTTGTAAAAGCTCCTATGGTTACTGCTGCATTCTCACATCTTTCTTTATCACAAATCAGTCTTTAAGAGCTTCACATTTCTCGGTTGTCACTCCCGTGAATATTTGTGAAGAAGTGCAAAAAATATATATAACTTGAATATCCACCTGGAACATAGATCCTTTTTATTGAAGAAACTATCTTTGGAGCAATCCTTTGAAAATTCGCTGAAGTTGGATGGTAGAAGGGTTGAATAGTGGCCCTCAAAAGATATAACTATTTTCTTAAACCTCTGAATCTATGAATATTACTTTATTTGGAAAAAACGTCTTTATAGATGCAATTAGGTTAAGGATCTTGAGTTCACTGTGGATTACATGGAGGGGCCCTAAGTTCAATGACAGATGTCATTATAGAATATAGAATGGAGAAAACACAAGGAAAAGAAATGGGCATGTGAAGACAGATCAGAGATTGTAATTTTCTAGCCACATGCAACTAAATGCCTAAAGTCAAAAAAGCTGGAGAGACAAGGAAGGAATATTCATAACATCAAGGCCCTATTAACACTTTGATTTCAAACTTCTGATCTTCAGAACTGTAAAAAAAATAATTCATGCTATTTTGAGTCATCAAATTTAGGATTATTTGTTATGGCAGGTTTATGAAGCTTAGAAGAACCGAGGACTTCAATAGGTACAACAAGGAAGAAAAGGATGGCTAAACTGATGTACAAGACAAATGAATATTATGATTTTGCTGAGGGAAAGGAGAGAGAAAAAAATTTAAAAAAAGGATGAATCAAAATGAAAAATATATACAGATGAAGGGACAACAGATGTGCCTTATGGTGAAGACCAAAACTCTTTATGAGCCATATGTTTAAAAAAATGAATTTTCTTCATTAATCTTGCTTGCTATTTTTCCTAAATTTTAGTATGTGCTGTGATACTCAATACCAAATATGCAAAGATTTATGTGCCTATGGGTTTAGAGTGCCTTGTGTAAAGGAGTTTGATATCTGGAATAACAAGGTGAAGGACAAAACATCAATTTTGAGGGAAATTTAAGGATGCAAAAATCTTCATGAATTACAGAAATACCAGTTTTTTTATTTTTTATATGATATGGAACTAGTGCAGCTGAAAAATCAAGGAGTTATAGACTTCTCCTTGTGGTTACGTATTATGGCTTTCTGACTGTCTTGTAGTCTCTCTAAATTAGACCTGTGGTGATCTGTTACAGTATTTGTTCACGAACTCATTCTGCTAAGGTGAAACTTGACAAAAATAAGATATGGGCAATATTTTGTTCCTGTCACTTTCAATGATATTCTACTCAATAGAAAGTAATTGAGAACAGAAAAAATAACCTGGCAGTCAGTCTTGTTATACTTGTTTATATCCACAACTTCCCCTGTGGCACTTTTTCTGAGTGTATAGAACATTAACTTGACATAGTAAGGCTCTGATAACTAGGTCTCCCAAAGAACAATTTATCATAATTCAAATTAATTGTTTCTGAGTGCAAATCTTTCTGTATGACTACAGAAAATAAGTTTAATATGGATTTAAAAAAAAGTTAATGAGGAAAAGAAGGAAGATAGTGGAACAGATCTAGAGAGCAAACTCTGACTCCTCCGTAGCTCAGAAAGGAAGTGGTGAAAGAAAAGCTGACCAGAGAAGTGGGTGATGGAGTAAATACTTTAAAACTCAATATTGAGGGGGCTGAAGTGGTGGCTCGGTGGTTGAGATGCTTGCCTGGCATGCGCAAGTACACAGGTTCAAACCCCAGCAACCCACGTACACAACTAAGTGTCAGAGCAGTGAAAGCTATGTGAAAGACTCAATAAAATTTGATTCTCTCTCTCTCTCTCTCTCTCTCATCCTTCTCTCTCTGTTAAAAAAAAAACAAAACAAAACTCAATATTGAACAGATTAACCCTCAGAGGGACTTGGAGTTTGGTTTCCAGAGCAAAAAAATAAGGGCAAAATTACTTGACCCTAAAATCTGTCCAGGATGGGGTAAGCTTATGGTTATGGAACACAAAGCAAAAGAGGAATAATAAAAGCTTACAAGCTTACTTCTTTAACAACAGCTGCAAAGACAGTGGAGAAGATGACACAGTTTAGACTAAATTGTGGGCTGAAAGCTGTGGGAGGCAGAACAGTCATTTTGTAGAATTCACAGCTAGACAGTCTCTCTGGAAGAAATTAAATCAATACAGCTCTTCCCCACTTTCACACAGCAACAAATAAAAACAGAGAGAATGCTTCGGAAATGGATTGTCCTATTAATCCATCTAGATGGAACTTGTAGAGAGGTCACTGCTAGCTAAAGGAATGTCACTCTCCCTCATCATGGATAAGGGGTCTGTGGTGGAGAGACCTGAGAGCTAATCATTCCTAGGGAGTGTAGCCCCAACCTACTATTCCCTGCAGATGGACCAACTGACATCTTATCCCCAGCATGGTGACAGGTAAAACACCATTGATCTGCAGCAGACAGAATGGAGGTGTGTGTGCCACAGACCACCCATACAGAGCCTGCATCCACAAGCCACACAGTTAAAGACAGCCACCAAGAATATAGATATCACTGCTCCATAGATGTCCCGGTGGTGGAGAGGGGGCCCATGATTCCCAATCACAAGCAGTAGGAACTCAGACATAAGCAGGCTAAATTACTTCCAGTTACAGGGATGGTACACCTGTTATTTAGATCAGCCTAGGTGAAATCCTCTGTGACACAGAACACCCACAGAGACCCTGAATTCATTAGTCCATACACCTGCAGAGTTACAAATTCTATACCACTTTCAAGAAAACCCTGTGGAGGGGAGCAGGTGCACAGTGTCACATGGCAGTCACAGCCCTAAGCATAGCATCATGAGTTCCCACACCCAAGAGAAACAGCCAATAGACACAGTGTAGCAGTCTCCAAGCATATAGGATGGGACTCTGGACTGACAAGAAGCAGGTGGTAAGAACACCATACAAAGGGAAGTAATTCCTGTTCCTATGGAAAGAGCAACACCTGGGAGTCCTAGAGTTGCCAGTTAACTTAGTTATCCAGGCACATGGCCCCAAAGAAAGCAATTCTTGATGATAATAACAAGTTTCTGATGAATAACCTCATTTGTACAAAACTTCGGTACACCCCACAAAGGAGCTTATGGAAAAACACTACACAGACACCAGCTACTACCAGTGTGCCTAGATACAAGCCCAATGACCTCCCACTTACTCATTCTACAGGGTATGACAATCTCCAAAAAGCCACCCAATGGCACATCAGACTACAATATGTCAGCCTTAGACCACCCATCCTGTAGAGGCTCAGACCCTGGGAAACAGTTTTGGGATTCCGGCAGTTGAAAGAGGTAAGGCACAGTTGGGATTATAGACTGTTTTTTTCAAAAGGTGTCAACACTCCTCCGAGACTTTTCAATAGGACAGTTTTCTTTTTTTTTTTTATGTGCATGTCAAATGAAGAAGACACAGTGTTAAGTTATGTAATTGAACGCGCACACACACACACACACACACACACAAACATACAGATTTATGACCTTGAGTACATATACTGAATCAGTGTGCCTGTGACCTTGACTGCATACTAAATCAAAGCTGGCTGGAAGACTCAATGAGGTAGCCTAATCATAGTCATCTTGGGCCTTCCCCACGTTCCATCCCTTCAGGCTTCCTATACCCTGTGTACTTGATTTCTTCTGCAATGATTTCTCAGTGAGGAGGGCAGAGCCCTACATCCGCAGGACACAACAGTAGTACAAGCTGCCACAGCATACAACCAGAAGGTAAGCCCCAGTTCCTAGAATTACTAACAGACATTTGCCTTAGTTTCATCCCACATTGAATCAATCATAAACATCTTTCCCAGCCTCGTCCAATGGTAAAGGGACATAGGTTGAATCTGCCGGTCTAATCCAGCTATAGAACTCACAGGCACTTTACTGCATACCCCGTAGGCAGAGTTGATTGCTACTCTGGCATAAGTGTATGCCCAGTCCATGGTGGTGTTAGTAAGAGCACACCTGTGGACAAAAGGACAAAGCAATTGCAGGTACCAATAAAGGTAAATCATATCCATCCAGGAGATTGCATGCTAGCTTTGAGTTTCAGGAAAGCAGAGTCACTTCCTGTGGAGGCTTTCCTGGATGGTGATAACACACTTGTACACCTTTGGCCTGAACATATTAGGGTTTCTGTGTACTAGCACCAGGGAACTCATAATTGGCCGAAGAGAAATGGCAAAAGTATGCTTTAAGATCTGTGTCCCATCTGTGGGACCTGGGCAGGTAACAAATACTTGAGGTGGGCACTGGTCAAGTATGCTGTCCTGATGAGATCATATCCCAAACCTCTCCTCTATGGGGCTAACAGGGCCTTTCAGCAGATGTGTGTATGGGGGTGGTGGTTATTGTCCAGTCCTATGTGCAATAAACAATTTCCCCCAATTTAATTCATAGGGAGCAAGCAAGAGAACATTCCCCTGTTGCCTGAACCCAGGCTTACGTACATTTGTTATCATTTGGGCCTGGATTAGAGCAGCTGTGCATTGTAGCAAAGCCTCCACAGAGGCTGTTCCCCTTCATCAGGGATGCTCATTAAGAGCTCACATATTTGCCCACAACTGCTATGCCACCCCTTCATATAAGATGGGATAACTGCAATTTTGAGTCCTTGCTTAAAGAGGCTGTTATATTGCTCTATCATACCTACAATCCATGAATGATATGAGATGTGCTGCTTCCATTGAATCTATAACTGGTTGTTGCCTATTCCTGCATATCTTGATCCGTGAAAAGGGTGCCATCACTCTCTATTGTGATAATGGGTCTGCTGCAAAAAACTGCAAAACCATTGATACTGTAAGAATGAGAATCATGGTACACTGATTCACTTGGCCACTGGGACAGACAAACAAAAGGCCTGTGGTCATATCAACTTCTGTCAAAGCGTACACTGCTCCCTCCAACTTCAGTAGAGGCCAAGGTAGTCAACCTGCCATAAGGTCCAAGGGGTACATTCACACATTAGTAGATCATTCATGGCTCCTAGGTGGCAAGGATGAGGACACACCTAAATGTAAATCACATATGCCTGGCAGTAAAGATAGGCTCCATTCTTTGGCTACATTGCATATGGTTTTCATACCTGCATAATATAGGTGTCAGTGCAATCAAGCTGCCATGTGGGGGTGGTAGGCACCTGTTCCAACCATGACACCCTGATCAAGGCATCTGCTTCATTATTCCCTTGGCTAGCCAGGAGAGTTTGACCAGTAAGGTGCACTTATAGTAATATATTTTTCATTCCCTATAGCCCAATGGTCTTGACACAAGACTTGAACTCATATAGGCTGATGTTCTACCATTCAATTATCTACATTTCACATGGTAATCCACAATTTTGATCCCTTAAAGACAACCCAGCTGTCTGTATAGTCAGGGGCCTGGCTCATGCAATACCACCATACATACATACACATAGTGTACAACTCAGTCCATTGGCTGCTCTGTGCCATCCCAGCATTGGAGTAAGGGACTAGTGAACAAAGCATTCCTTTGTTCCAAATGCACCCCCTGTTTTTCTTGACTAGGTATCTGAACTTCACCTGTATTTGAGTTGATTACCCAATTCTGCACCCATTCCACCATGGGATTTGTAGACTTCACTGGCATCCATGATGGCCTTTGAGTCCATCAGAGCAGCATACACAGCTGCAAGATATTTCTCTATAAAAGTATATTCACTTCTGCATGGTTCAGTAATTGTTACTGGATGTATAGTGGTCTCTGCATCCATTCAATGCAACTGTCAAAGATTCCAGTCAAAAACCCTTTTAGATTTCATGAACATTCACCTCAAAGGGACAAATAGATTCTACTACCTATAGGAACTGGGCTGGCTGAATGCCCTTTTTGGTGACCCAAAAGTCATGTTCAGCTGTTTTAGGCCAGCCCTATCATGCCCCTTTTATCAGTAGGGCATAAAGAAAATGGCACGATTTGGTTAAATGGGAACAAAAATAAGCTAGTATCTAAGCAGACCCACATAGAGCTGCAATTGTGTGACTGACGTTGGCCATGGATATGCATGGATTTTATCAACAACAGCTTCTGGTGCAACTTTTGCATAGCAGACCAAACAAACAACATCCAAAAACTTGACTAACAAGCCAAGTCCTTCCACCTCCTTGTTGTTACTGACCTGCTACATGTCTCCATATAGACCACTAAAGCTGGGGAAACAAGCTGTAGATCTGTAAGAAAGTCAGATGTTAGCAGCATATTATCAGTATAATGAAACATACATACAGCAGATGGCTGGCAACTATAGCATGACATAAACTATGCAAGTAACACTGAAACAATACTTGAAATGTCCATTTTCAGCCTTCTCACGTAAAGGCAAATTACTCCTGGCTCTCAGGGCAATAGAAAAGAAAACAGTAGCCAAGTTCAACACACAGTGATAGTGTCAATCAGTCCATGAGATCATGCACTGAGGGCACTGCTGCATGCAGAGAGGGCGCCACTTTAATCAGTTCTCAATAGTCCATGGTCATTCTGCAAATGACATCAGATTTTGTCACTGGCCATATGAGGGAATTAAAGAGGCTCTGCATTGGCTCTATTGAAACCCACCTTTTCTACTTCCAGAATAGTAGCTCCAATTTCTACATGTCTCCTTGGGAGGTGATATTGATTTAACATTACAGTCCTCTGGGATTATGGCAGTAGCTGGGGTGGGTGTTTTGCATATCTTCTTACAATTATCTTCATAACTTGTATGTGATGGTGGGACTACCGCTTCACAGTTTACAACCACAGTCCTTGAAGCACATCTACACCCAGAATATACTCTGGGATAGGAGAAACATGCACAGACTGTATACTTGACTGGGCAAATGATATTGGTATTAAAATGGTAATAATGACCAATGGAATAGAAGCCACAAAGGAAAATCAGACACAGCAATCTGATATTTTATATAGGTTACTGAAACATACATTGGAAATCCATATGTAGAAGAATAAAATTACCTCAACACAAGGTAAATCAAATACCTAGGAATTACACCAGAAACCTTGCAAATGTTAGGAAAAAAAAAAACACTCCAAATATTGACACAGGCACTATTTTCCTTAATAAGATCCCTGGAACTCAGGAAATAAAACTAAGAATAAGTGGGATAGCATAAAGTAAAAAGCTTCTGTACAGCAATGAAAATTATCAAAAACATGAAAGGAGAGCCTACAGAAAGGGAAAAAAATTTGCCATCTACTAATATAATGAACTAAAAAAACAACAATAATAAAATGTATAAAATAAACTAAAAAATCTTAACAATAATAAAAGCAAATAGCAAAATCAATAAATAGACAAAAGAACTAAACAGACATTTCTCAAAAGAAGAAATACAAAAGGTCAACAAATATATGAAAAAAATGTTCAACATTTTTAGCAATCAGGTCAATGCAAATCAAAAATACATTGAGATTTCATCTCACTGCAGTCAAAATGGCAATCATCAAGAATACAAATAACAAATGCTGTTGTTGATGTGGGTAAAGAGCACACTCATACCTTGTTGGTGGGACAACAAATCCGTACAACCACTTCAAAAAGCCATATGGAAATACCTCAAAACACTAGGTATGGAGCCACTACATAACCCAGCTGCCCACTCCCTGATATTTATCCAAAAGAACTAAAATTATCACAGTATATTGATATGAACACAACAATGTTTCTAGCAGTACAGTTCACAATAGTTCAATCATAAAATTCCTACCAACACATGAATGGACAAAAAAGGGGTAAATATACACAATGGAGTTTTACTCATTCATAAAGAATAATGAAATTATGATATTTGTGGGTTAAATACGTGAATGAAACTGGAAAACATCAGGCTAAGTGAAATAAGTGACTCAAAAAGTCAAGGATTGAATTATTTCTTTCATGTGTGGAAGCTGGAACACAGTAAGGGAAAAGGGGGAATGTGATCTCATGGAAAGAGAAAGGAAATCAGTGGAGTAGAGGAAAGTTATTGAGGGTAGAGGGAGGTGGAAAGGGGGATGGATAAAGGGAGGAACTAGGGAATGAATTCAACCAAATTATGTTATAAACATAGGTGATTAAACCACAGTGACTTTCACCTTTATGTATAAATACAAACGACAAACTAAAAAAGTTATAAATAAATAGAAGGAAGATCAGTGGAGGAGAGGAAGGGGTGTAGGTGGAAAAAAAGAGCAAAGGGAAAGAGGAAGAACTGGAGACTGAAATCGAGAAAATTCTATTTCATGCTTCTATGTTTAGGTCAAAATTAGCCCCAATATTATGTACAACTTTAATATACTAATACAATCATTAAAAACTTTTACTTCAGGTTAAAAATAAGAACTTTGAGAACATTTTTGAAACATTAAACATTTACTGAGATTTAACCATCTAAACAGTAGTTATTCTTTTTAAATTTTTGCTTTGTTTTATGTGCTCTCAAATAATATTTGGTGCTTTGTGAGATCTTACTTCTGGTTATGCACATAGGAAAGAATAAGGTAAAGGAAGCAAACTGGAGTGTCTCTTCTTTTAACTCTAGTACTTCCACGGTGAGAGTTCCAACTAAAGACAAAATCAATCCCCCAAAGCCAAGAAAGAACAGAACCACATTATGTATCAAGGCTATTATTTACCCTGCTGTCTATATAGCCTTGTCTGAAAGCATGATAACTCATTCTGTATCACCCTTTTCTAAATATTCCCGATTAGTATTGGCTAAAACTGACAAGCAAGGTGTTTATTCTTTTTATTCTTCTCATAAAGGACTCTAGATTTTTTTTCCCGCTTAAACATAGGAAATTGGCAATTATTTGTTGAATGAAGTGAATACATCATCGTACTTTTTAAAATATATATGTATATATTTAATTGTAAAGATATTGAAATAAAAATGCAATTAAAGAATTAAATATGAGGGGCTGGAGTGGTGGCTCAGTGGTTATGACGCTTGCCAGGTTTGCGCAAGTAGGTATGCGCAAGTACACGGGTTCAAACCCCAGCACTCACATACACAACTAAGTGTCAGAGCAACAAAGTCATTTAAAAACCCTCAATAAAAATTGATTCTCTCTGTCTCTCTCTCTCTCTCTCACTGTCCTTCTATCTTTAAAAAATTTTAAAAATATTTAAATATTAGTTCGTAATTTTTTGTTAATGAACCACTTTTAAAATATATGAATACATACCCTCCCCATTTGATGATCTCAGAGGATTTAAGAAATAATTAACCATAAAAGCCCTTATGTATATTTGAATTTATTTACACAGAAGCTTCATAGAACTAAATTCATTCTCTCATTGAGAAATCATCATTTTTGGCAACAATTTCAAAACTATTTGAACATGAAAATAATGATTACATAGTACTTTTATTTTAATAATTTTTTCTCTAAATGAAACATTGCTATAGAAAAGATTTTTAAAGGACAAAATTAAAGTTAAAAATGACAATGTTAACCCTTAAATTTTAAAATCTCTTAATTCTGAAAGTATTTCTTTTTAATCAATGTGCTTTAAGCCCACATCAGATTTATTTTATATTTTATTCAAAATAAAAATTGGGGGGGAGTGGAAGATAACAACTGGTGGGAGGGCTGCATGTAGAAGCTATCCATGAAGTGGGATGCCACAGGAGGGAGAAGTGCCTGTCAACAAGGTTGGTGAATGGCAAAATTTCACTGAAACTCATTAGTGGACACAAAGGAAAATTAGAGACTCAGAGCTTGGATACGGTAAGCAAGGAAAAACACATAGGAGCCAAGCAGTTCCAGCTGCAAGGACCACCACCTGACCATTGCACTGCTAGTTTGGCACAGAGGGAGGGAAGAACACAAATACAGGAAGGAAAAAGTGACACAGAATCCTGCTGTCAGAAGGGCTCTCACTCCTTGGCTGAACCCAGGGTCTGCATTAGTGTACATACATTAGATATGCCTCCAAACTGGCCATGGAGAGCTGGGGAGATCACCATGAGAAGAAGGGTGGTCCAGGCAGCTGCTCAAGGAACTGTGAGTTCAGGTCACTGCCTCCTCAGGTGCAGCACCATTAGCCGCGGACAGTTCCAGCGTCCCTTTATCTGACTGCCTTAAACACAAAGTTTGGACTACGAATCCGAGAAGACACATGTTCTGACAGCCTCTGGCCCTGTGAATTTGGAGTAGACATAGCCCTAGGAGCTGTGCATGTTCTGGGCCAATGAAGGCCTCAGGAACCCTGAGTTTCTGGTGGCATCTGCCTCAGGTGCCAGGAGTTCAAGGTGGCCATATGCTCAGGATCAGCAAATTCTCATTGTAGCTGCCCTGGAATCCACAAGATTGCCAGAGGCAACTGGGGCCCTGGCTGAAGTGGGTCATGAATCTAGGCAGGTTGTCCCAAAAGGGCCCATGTTCTCAACCCAGGAAACCAAAAGGTACCTGTGGCCAGGAAGTTCTGCACCCATTGCATATGACAAGAATATGGTGAGGATTCCTGGGAATCTGACTTCCAGCTGAGAACAGCAAAAGCCAGGCCCTACAGTAACCTCATTCAAGAAAGGACTCCATCCAGGAATCAGATGTGATAGTCAAACCACACTATCTATTTTTACCTCCTCAGTGGAAATAACTCATAATCTTCCCAACTTTGCATTAAAATATTGGTATTTTTGTTTAGTTTTGTTTGGTTTTCATTATTTTTTGTTTGTGTGTTTCTTATTTTTCTTGCTTTGCTTGTTTTGTTGTGGTTTCTTTTTGTTTTTATTCGTGTTCTTGCAAACTAGCACATTTTGTTTTGTGCTATATAGCCTCTCAGTGGTGAGCTTCTGTGCTGCTCCCCATCCCTTTGCTTTCTCCCAGCAATGGCTTAATATTATTCCTGTCTCTGATACCCTCACCTAAAGTCATTACCTCAGTCTCTTCCTCTTTCTTTTTATTTCTGTTTTATTAGAATACACTGCATCATCTCCAATCTCTTGCTGCTCTCGCTCCAAACACACAAGTTACTCTCTACCTTCCCATCACACTTACTTTAATGTCAAGTCTATTTTTCCTTATTTATGGAGGTGCTAAAAATCTGAAGTGAATGCCAAACTTGAAAATGGGTGTTTACTTTTAAACTGGGTATAGTCTGATAGTTACAGTATGGTGGAAGACAGTTGCTGATCCTTCTGCTCCTCTCATAGGTAGTAATTAACATTGTCACAGCTAAAAGAGGAAAAAGATAACTAATTCAACACTGTCTAATATATACATTGTCTGTACATATTGACTCTTTTCATTTATCTCATGAGGTGAAGGTCAATAAAAATTCATAGGTTGAGGAGCCAGCTGTTTAAATATACTATTCAAATTGTACCCCAGCAAAATAAGTAAAGAGACAAAAACCCGCAATACATCTGCAAAGTCTCAAAGTAAAAAAATAAAAAAACAGTGAGAAATATAGACTCCACTCTGTGACACTGAAAATCAGGTGAAAGGGAAATAATTCTCCTCCTAAATCCCACAACATCTCAGCAAAGGAGTCCATGGATAAGACTTTAATGAAAACTTAGAAGTAACAACAATCTGATTATTAAAATGATCAAAGAATTAGAAGCAGATTTAAGGAAGAAATAAAAAAGTAATTACAGGAGCTGAAACACCATTTTAGTAAAGAATTAGAATTACAGAAAAAAATGTAGCAGCACACTTAGAATTGAAAAACAATCAATGAAATTAAAAGCTCAGTGGAAAATATTAATATTGGAGTAAAGTTAATAGAAATAGAACTTCAGCGATCAAAGAAAGAACACTGGACAACAAAGACAGGCTGAGTAATTTTTTTTTTTAAAGAGAGATGGACAATGAGAGACAGAAAGAGAAAATCAACTTTATTTAGTTATTCGTGTGGCCCTTGTTGCTCCAACACTTCATTATGTATGTGGTGCTGGAGTTTGAACTCGCATACTTGTGCATGCCAGGAAAGTGCTGTAACCGCTGAGACACTGCTCCAGCCCCAAGCTGAGTAATCATGAATGCACGGAGGATAGACAGAAAAAAACTTATTGATCATTATCAGAATTTCCAAGAAGTATGGAATGAAATCAGAAGAAATAGATTGAGAGTGATTAAGATGGGGAACATTGAGCAACAAATGAACAGCATAAAATACTTCTCAATGATATAATCAAAGAAAAATTTAATCATATAAAAATAGAATCAGATACTCATATTTAAGAGCCTATAGGACCCCAAATAGACCTAACCAAATGAGAAACTCACTGAGACACATCATATTCAAAATGAATAACAGAAAAAATAAGAATATTAAATGTGATAAGAGAAAAACATCAAATCACAATGTGAGGCAAATCAATAAGGATCACTGTGGATTTCTCAAATCAGACCAGAAAGACAAGAAGCATGGAATGAAATTTTAAAATATTGAAAGAAAATAATTATCAGACAAAAATATGCCCAGAAAAACTCAGCTTCAAATCTGATGTAGAAATAAAAACTTTGCATGTTAAGAACAAATTAGCAAATATAAGAAAACAAAGACAACCTTCAAACAGGGGAATAAGCAAGTAATTTATAAAGACCACAATCATATGAAAGTCAATAGAAGCATAATTCACTAAAAGATAACCAAGATGGCGAAAAAATATAGCTAGGTCACGATGTCAGTGAACCAAAATCACATATCTATTCTAAAATTGAATGTGAATGAACTCAATGAGCCAATCAGAAAACTGGATTAAAAACCAAAATCCAACAATGTGCTACTTACAGAAGACTCACCTCACAGTGAAACACAACCACAGATTGAAGGTAAAGGGCTGGGCGGAAAAAAAAAAAACCTGCAATGCTTATGGCCCATAAAAGCAAGCTGTTTTCTTACTTCTCATATCTGACAAAGTTGTTTTCAACCAAAGTAGTCAGAGGAGACAAAGAAGGCCACTACATCTTAATAAGAGGAATGCTACATCAAGAAGATGTAACCATAGTTAACATTTATGAAGCAAACTTCTGCACTCCCAAATATGTTGAAAAATTATTCCATGACATTAAATCACTTATAATCACACCCCAATTATATGCAGGTGTATTAATAAACCTTTATCACCAAAAGATAGATCATCAAACCAAAAAAATCAACAAAGGAGTTTCCAGCCTAAATAACTTTAGAAATCAAACGGACCCAACAGACATCTACAGAATATTCAATTACAAATCAACTGAGTTTATCTTCTTTTCAGCAGCTCATAGACCTTTTCCAAAATCTTAGTCCACAAAGGTAATCCTAACAAATGCAAAAAAAATTGATATAATCCCCTATATCCTAATAGACCACAATGGTGTGTTCATAGCAATTAACAACAAGAAAAATAGCAGGAAGTACATAAATGTATGGAGATTGAATAATACCCTCGTAAATGAAGAATGAATCAAAGAGGAAATAAGAACAAAACTCAAGAAACTCATGGAAGTGAATGAAAACGAAGGCATAGCATGTAACAACTTCTGGGACAGTATGAAAGCATTATTAAGAGGTAAATTTATAGCACTGAGTGCCTTTATCAAAAATCAGGAAAGAGTCCAAAAAAATAAATTTATGTTACATCTCAAATCTTTGAAAAAAGGAGAACACTCTAATCCCAAATCAAATAGAAGACAGGAAATGACCAAGAGCAGAGCCAAAAATCAATAAAATTGAGAAAAAATTCAAAGAATCAATGAAACAAAAAGTGGTTCTTTGAAAAAATACACCAAATTGACAGAGTTCCTAGCCAACCTCACCAAAAAAAAAAGAATGAAATGAAGCAAATCAACAAAATCAGAAAGAAAAATGGAGACATCCCCACTGACTAATTTAAAATCCAGAGGATTTTCAGAAACTATTTTGAAAAACTTAGGGCTGAAGTGGTAGCTCAGCAGTTATGACATTTGCCTGACAACAGTTTGAACGCCAGCACCACAATACTCAACGAAGTGTCAGAGTAATGAGGGCCATTTGCAAAACTAAATTAAAAATTTGCTTCTATCTCTCTCTCTCTCACTGTTCCTCTTTCTTTAAAAAAAATGAAATAGAAAAGCTATACTACTCCAAGTTGGAGAATCTTTAGGACATGGACAAATAATGAGCCAAATATGACATTCCAAAACAGACACAGAAAGATGTTGGGAAGCTAAATAGGCCAATATCAGGTAGAGAAATTAAAATTGTCATCAAAGCCCTTCCAAAGAAGAAAAGCCCAGAACCTGATAGACTTTCACCTGAGTTCTACTAGACCTTTACAGAAGAAGTAATACCTTTCTTTACTAAGCTGTTCCATGAAATTGAAAGATATGGAACCCTCCCAAACACTTTTTAATGAGGCAACCATAACCCTGATACCAAACCCCAACAAAAACATAATCAAGAAAAGAAAACTAGAGAGCAGTATCCCTGATGAGCACAGATGCAAGATTTCTCAAAAAATCCTAGCAAACCACATCCAAAAACACATAAAACATAATACATCATGATCAAGTGGGACTCATTCCAGGCATGCAAGGCTGGTTCAACATATGGAAATCAATAAATGTAATTCATCACTTAAATAGAATTAAAGACAATAATCATATAATTATCTCAATATACGTAAAAAAGTTCTTTGACAAAATCCGACACCCATTTATGCTCAAAACTCTTGAGAAAATAGAGATCAAAGGAACTTTTCTTCATTTTATCAAGGTCATTTATGACAAATCCACATTCAACATTATACTTAATGAAGAAAAACTGAAAGCATTCCTACTAAACTTGGGAACAAGATAAGATTGTCCACTCTCACCATTCTTATTCAATTTAGTCCTTGAAACACTAGCCAGAGCAATCAGACAAGAGATAGAAATCAAAAGGATTTGCATAGAAAAGAGGAAGTTAAAGTATTTCTATTTGCTGATGACATGGTCTATTCCCATAAGACCCAAAAAACTCAATCAGAAGACTTCTAGTGCTTATAAATCAACTCAGCAAAGTGGCAGGATACAACATCAATGCCCATAAGTCAATAGCTTTCCCACACTGCAATAGCAATTGTGCCAAAGAAGAAATCAGGAAATCAATCCCATTCACAATAACCTCAAAAAGAATAACATACTTTATTCTAACAAAGAGAGTAAAGGACCTCTACAATGAAAACTATGAAACATTGAAGAAAGAAATTGAAAGAAATTGAAGGAGATCTGAGAAAATGGAAAGACATTCCATGTTCTTGGTGAGGCAGAATCAATATTGTTAAAAAAAGCCATTCTGCCCAAAGCAGTATACAGAGTCAATGTAATCACCATCAAGATACCAATTTCATTCTTTACATATATAGAAAAATCAATTCTAAAATTTATTAAGACCAATAAGAAACCCAGAATAGCCAAAGCACTAGTAAGCAAAATAATAATAATAATAATGAAATGAAATAAAGTAAAAAAGAAAAAAAGTATATAAATTTAAAAAAACTAGATAGAAGGATAAGAGGAAAGACAATACGACCTGAAATTATACTTATAGGGCTGTAGTAGCAAAAGCAACATGGTATTGGTATCATAGTAGGCAGGAAGACCAACAGAATAGAATAGAATACACTGAGACTAACCCATAAGTCTTTAAACATCTGATATTGGACAAAAGGGGCAAAAATATGGCTTGGAGGAAAGATAGCCTGCTCAACAAATGGTGCTGGACAAACTCAACAGCCGTATGCAGACAATTGAAATTAGATCCTCATCCTTCACCCTGTACAATAATCAAATTAAAATGGATCAAAGCACTAGGAATTAAACCAGCAACCATACAATTATTAAAGAAAAATTGGATCAGCATTCCACCATATTGGGATAGGCTCCTTTTTCCTTAACAAGACTCCCATAGCACAAGAACTAAAACCAAGGATTAATGAGTGGGATGCCATTAAACTGAAAAGGTTCTGCACAGCTAAGGAACTAGTCAAAAGTGTCAAGATCTCCCTACAGAATGGGAGAAAATCATGGTCTTCTATCTCTCTCATAGGAAACTAATATCCAGAATATACAAAGGACTCAAAAAACTTAACACCAAAATCACAAACACTCCAATCAATAAATGGGCTATGGAACTAAACCAAAATTTCTCAACAGAGGAAGTTAAAAATGCCATGCCAAAAGATATATGATAAAGTGTTCTACATCACTAGCGATCAGAGAAATACAAATCAAACTGCACTGAGAGTGCAGTCAGAATTGCAAAAATGAATAGGAACAATAACAGTTGCTGGAGGGGATATGGGGAGAAAGCAATACTAACACTCTGTTGGTGGGACTGCAAACTTGTACAGCCACTCTGTGTGGAGACTCCCCAAACAATTAGGGATGGAACCTCCATTCATTCGACCCAGCTATCTCTTTCCTGGCTATTTTCCCAGAAGTTTTAGAATCAAATTATTTCAGAGATGCAGCTACATCAATGTTTATAGCAGCTCAATTTACAATAGCAAAGTTATGGAAACAACCTAGATGCCTTCACTGGATGAATGGAGCTGAAATCTGTGGTGTATATATATACTCTGGAGTTCTACTTAGCTATTAGAAAGAAGGATATTATGGCTTTGCACGTAAATTGAAGGGGACGGAAAAAATCATGCTGAGTGAAACAAGCTAAATCCAGAGACTGAAGGGTTGAATGTTTTTTCTCACATGTGGCAGCTAGAATAAAACCTAAGAAAGGATGAAAGTTAGTCAAGTTTATTTACTAGACTCTCCAAATCTGAAGTAACAAATGAGCTGTGGTGACTATAGCTATGTGGGGGTGGAGAGAAGGGAGGGAGGAGAGAGGAAAAAAGTATGGGTATTCAATATTGTATGGTACAGTTGACTCTCAAGAGAACCACAAATGCTCACAGGCAAGCATATAAATCTAGTAATTTTTATGTTTAAATCACATCTATATGGTAATTTATCTATAACTTGGAATTGCAGAAGAATCACAAGATTGGGGAGTGGGGGAAGGTGGGAATTCTGGAAAAAGATCAGGTTTAAGCAACTCTATCAATATGTATGTGTGAATGAATGTGAACTGATGAATCCCTTCATTATTTAAGATAATGTTGAACCAATTTAAAAAAGAGCAAACATGTTTAGCATATTTTTATATCCAATGCCTTTAAACAATGTATTGCTGTAACCTATATAATTTTGTAATATTTCAGATAAAGCAGAATGCTAGTGGTACCCCAATGTGTCACTCTTGTCCATCACTATTCCATGTATTTTATGATTCCTTAAAACCAATGTCTTTCTACTTATCCCATGAGTGAGCTAGGAAAATAGGAAAGAAATGCTGAGAATCAGTGTTGTGGGAAAAAAAAAAAAAAAAACAACTAACTAATGATGAACAGAAACTGGGGCCTTGATCTTCATCTTGTCCTATACTGTTTTCCTGAGGGATTCCTAAAAAATAAAATGAAATAAATACAGATTCACATTCCAATAAGACTAACATTTTCTCATTCATTTATTTTTGATTGATTTTTCTTTAGTTTATTTAGTGTATTATAGCTATACATTACATACATAACACTGGGGTTCATTTTGACAAGCATATCATACAGTTTTTTCTTCATTTTAATCCCTTGTATTACTCTCTTCCCTGTCCTCCTCCCTCCCCTTTAACATGCTTATTTGAATGGTTAATGCCAGAGTAATGTATAGCGGGAACAACAGATTAATAAGAAACTTCTCTGAGCAACTGAGCTGATACCTCTACCAGGTAAACCAAAATTAAACCAACATACCTTAGGAGAATGGGAAATATATAGACACCATATGATAATTATATTCCTGTCCTACATCCATATCATAATGAGTATAAACATTCACCTTGAAGCTATTTCTCCAGTTCTTACGTGAGTAATTGGAATGGATTTGCTTTACAGATGGCAGATTATCACAGTGGTTCCCTTTCATGTGGGACAGTAAAATTTCTATCAAGAAAGAGCAAGTAGAAGCCTTTAAAACTTCTCTTACAGCCTGCACAGTCTATCTGAAATTATTTTCAGTCTTTAGAGACTTTCAAAATTCATACTACTGTTTAATTAATTAGTATTCTACATGCCTAGGTAAGGGCATTATGAGAGATGGCTGTATAGTCCCATCATAGCTGTTCCCCATTTTTCTACTTCTCTTCACTATAGATGTCTGCAAGTTAAGGAAGTCTGTTTGATATTTTACCTTGATGATCATTCCAGCAAATCTGCCTGCAAGTTTCTGATGGACGGATGTTGCCACTAGTACTCTCTTCATCTCTTTTTTTATAGGCCATGAATATTTCCAAGTTTCAAGTAGCCATGTACAAATACAGAAACTTTACTAAAATATTCTTTAATGTTCTATCTTTTGATCTATTGAATAGCTTCCCTTTGATTTTCAATAATTTTGAAGTTTGCATTCACTCAAAATCTTGCCCCTAGTGTTGGGAAGTCCAAGATGAATGCCCTGGCAGTTTATGAGTCTAGTTTTGGCTGCTCTCTGTTTCCAAACTATTCCCTTGATGCTGCATTCTCCAGAGGGGAGGGATGCTATATTCTCATGTAGTAGAAGACAGGAGAGCAAAAGTGATAAGCCATTGACATCAAATACTTAAAAAGAATACCTAATCCCTTTCCTGAAGAATACCCTCATGACTTAATCACACTGGTAAGGTCCCATCTTTTAATCTTGTGCCATTGGCATTTAATTTTTATCATGAATGTTAAAGAGACAAAAGTCATTTCAACCAAAGAAGTTTTGTAGGTCTATAACTCTGTCAAAATTCAATGATGAAAAGAAATGAATTATCAAGGCACAAAATGACCCACAGGAATCTCAAGTGAAAGAAACCAATCTGAAAATTTTACATATTTTATGATTCCAAGGCTAGCTATACTAATGTGACAATTGGGAAAAGGGAAATCTATAGAGACAATTAAAATATCAGTGGTTGTCAAGGGTTCGAAAATGTAAAGGAGAGGATGTATTGCACAGAATTATCAGAGCATTGACAAAACTTAAATTGTGATTGATATTCTACAATTCAGAAATAATGTGTTGTTCTATATGTACAGTAGTGATGGCTGCTTGATATCATGCCTTCAGCAAAACCTGTAGATGACTACAACATAGTGAACCATAATGCTATTTTCTATGGGTATTAGTTATAATAATATATCAACATTGGTTCATTTATAACAAATGCATCATCCTACGACAAGATTATAGTAATAAGGAAAGCTAAGGGCAAGGAGATAGCATATGAGAACTCTCTCTACTTTCTTTTCCATTTTTCAATCAACTGAAAAGCAGTCTGAAAAACAAATTCATTTTTTTTAAAGAGAGAAGGACAGTGGGAGAGAGACAGAGAGAATCAATTTTTATTGAGTTTTTCACATGGCTTTCGTTGCTCTGACACTTAGTAGTGTACGTGGTGCTGGGGTTTGAGCCCGTTTACCTGCGCATGCCGGACAAGCGCCGTAACCACTGAGCACCGCTCCAGCCCCACAAATTCAATTTTTAAAGTGTAAAATTATTTAACAAAAACCAATTTCATTTCCCCTTGATTCAAAACCAGTCTTTTCATTTTTAGCATTATAAAATACAATCTTTAATCAGTTACTTTCTTTAACTGATTTTGTCAAGATATCTGGAGAACACTTTGTTTCAAACACTGCAAAAGCATGAAATCTGTTAAACCATACTGTTGTTACTTCATTTTTAAATATAGTGAAATCAAATAGTATGTTGGGTTGTGCTCTTGGCAAATTACTGCAATGGACAGATGGTTCTTTATTATCTGTTCTACAGACATACAAGGCTAGTGACAGTGTGTTTGGTACTGATGCTTATTCATCTGTGGGAGAGTAATTTCTGAGTTGCTTGGACAGAGCACATCCTAAATCTTCCTCTGCATCTGTGACAACATCTGTCTAAAACAACATGTTAATATCTCTATTTTTTGCTAGGGAGACACATTCCATCTTATGTCTTCCCAAAGGCAAAATCACCTGGGTACAAAGTAGGATGTTTGAAATGATGTTAAGGAATACTCTTTCAATGTATTCATTTTATAAAGATATGTATGAAAATGTAAAATCTTATTTGGTATTTATTTTGCTTTGCTAGCATATGTTACTAACAATTAACTCAGAAGAAAGCAATTTCTCTTTGAAACAGTTTCTACATGGTGGGATTCAGAGTACCATACGGTTATCCATTTAAATATTATGTTTCATGGATAGAATAAGTCTTAAGTAAATAAAATTTCATACTACATACATATATCAACTAAGATGGATGCATAAATATATGGTACATTTAATTAATACCTTTCTTTGGTAAATTCTAATTTGTAAAATTTTTACAACATAATAAATTAATTCAATTCAAATAATATAGTGAACATTTTTGTTTTTATTATGCATAGATTTCCCCTCACAGTAATTATTATCATTGTATGTTCAATTTGCTTTTATTTTTTCTGCATTAATATTTCTTAGTAGTAATTATCAAAACTACAGATAGATTCATATAATAAAGATTTTGAAATGGATGCAGAAACTTGCTAATGGCTACAAGAATTATTTACTCATTTCATGTATCTAGGTTTATTTTTATTTTTGTTTCCTTTAAATTTTACTTATTAACATTAATTAGTTTGATTTTCAATATTATTATACTGTCTTTGTGAAGTCAAATGTTTTGAAAAGACCATACTTCTTGTTTTTCTTCATTTTTATACTCTAACAAAGAAAGAAATCAATATCTTAGAAAATTTCAAGTGAATTTGTTAGGTGAGAGTTGCTGGAAGTTAGATTAAGCATGGGAAATGACCTTACAAAAGAAAAGTTCTCATTCAAGTTGTTTAAACTGTTTTTCAAATCTCCTAATTTTACCTTCCTTTGCTTTTGTATATAATTTGTTCATATTCAAATGTGATTACAAGAACATCAAAGAAAGCCACATATACTTGCTGAATAATGTTTTAATTAACTTTTTATCAGAGCATAGTTAAAAGCTTTCCAACAGTGGCATCACTTGGTTATCAGATAATTCCCCAAATAATTTCATTTTTCATGAAATTCATGGCTCTAGAGGACATGTATTCCATCACCAGTACCATATACACAACTAAGTGGAGGACAAACACAAACCAGATGCCAAAAAAAAAATGCTCCAACCAGTTGATGGTTTTGAAAATATAGGCATCTATTTCGACCCAATCATAATATTTTGAAGTCATCAAGAATATTAACCCTTATGATCTAGGATATTTGTCTTGAACCACTGGAAACCAGGGGTCACTGGGAAGATAAGTCAGACATAGTGTCCTTCTCTGGTAGTAAATTAGGACAGTTTATATTACTGTTTTATTTCATTGTATCTGGAACCATAGTGAAGTTAATTTAAATCTATGAAAGGATGGGTACAGAACTAATCATAAGAAAGATGGAAAGTTAAACAAAGTAAAAATTTAAAGAAGGAAGGTAAAAATATATTTATTACATATAATCAGATTTCATTGTCAGGCATTTCAGTAGAAAATGTAGTATGAATAATATCTGATGTTTCTTTTAGTTCTTTTTCTTAAGATACATATATAAGATAATAAAGGAGATTATTTCTTACACATTTTAGTTAATTCTGATAGATATCTATAATCATTTGAATATCGAGTTTATATGCATTTTAAGCTTTATATATTTAGTTAACATATAGTAATTATACATATTTATAATGAGATATTTTGATAGAGGTATACATTATATAGTGATCAAATCAGGACAAGTAGCACAGCCATCACCTCCAATATTTATTTTTTGGTAAGGTGAAACTTTCAAAATTCTTTCTTCTATTTGGAAAAATACTGCTAACTGTGTCACCCTAAAATGCAGTAGGGTACACCAGAATTTATTCCTCGTATGTGACTGTATACTCATTAATCAATCTCTACCAACCCCTTGCTCCATCTTCTGCTCTTGCCCTGCTATGGGTAATAACCATTATTCTACTCTCTGCTTCTTTGATACAGAATTTTGATTCCATAAAGAAGTGAAATCACATGATACTTGACTTTCTGTGTTTGCATGACATTCCGCTTAATATAATGCAGGTTCATGCATATTGTTGCAAAAAATAGGATTTTTACATTTTTATGTCTAAATAATATTCCATTGTGTGGATATATCACATTTTTAATCCATCCAACCATTGATAAGCACTTAAGTTGATTCCATATTTTGCCTATTATGAATAATAATAATTAACATCAAGGTGTAGATAGCTCTCTGACAGTGGTTTTGATTCCTTTGAAAATTTAACCAGGAACTGGGGTGACTGTGGCAGTGATGGGGTCTGCTGGGAACCTCTTGCTTACTTTTCCCTTCAGGAAAAGCTCCTCTGGCTCTAAGTTGATCTTGGTTGTGGTGATGGGTGGCAGAGGCAGAGTCTTAATATCTTCACCATGATAACATTGGGTTTTTATACTTCACAGGGAATCAGCCAGTGATTCCCGTGATTCCCTGTAAACTGCTTTACTGCAGTTTCCCAAGATGCTGTAATTAATTTGTAGCTGTTTAATCATTGTTTTGGTGGTTTTCTGGGGTGGGGAATTAACACTAGATATCTTTAGTAAATTATTCTAGTGATGTTACCAGATTCGAGGTTTCTTGATTTTTTTTTTACAACATTGGTATCAATGCATTTTGCCTCACTGCAATGATATGAATCCTTTAAAGACAGAATGTTGACTATAACAGGGTTTCATTGAGTGTGATTTTCTGTGGTGAATGTCCATGTACTTACAACTTAGCAAAGTAAATTTTTTCATCATAATGACTTTTTATAAATGCATGTCTCGAAATTTCCACTAAATTTTTATTTTACGATATTTCTTATATCTGTTGTGCCTTTTATTTTCCAGAAAATTTCAAATTATTGAACTTATTCCTTGCTTATACAATAAGTTAATACAAAGTTCTATCCACACTAGTTCTACTATTTTTTACCTTATTTATAATTTGGAAGTCCAAAATTATTTTCCTTCAGTAATCTGGCATCTCTTGCCAAATGCTTTCAAAGCCTAAAGAAACTTTTCTTATTGAACTTTATGTGCTTAAGAATAGGGTGATATTTCAGAGAAATGCCTTAAATAGTACTAATTAAATACTACACTAGGAAAGAAAATCTTTATAATTTTATTTTTAATTTTTAACATGTATTACACAGATAAAATGAAAAAAAATATATATTATGTTATCATTTTCCCACAGTACTGCAAACATCTATATGTATTAATTTAATGTATGCAAAACTCGATATTACCTCAAATTTATAAAGCATCTAAGGCATAAACATAACTTTTTCTATATTCTGTTTAAAATGTTTTATACATTCTTTTTTTAATAAGAAAATTATTTTTCTTATATTTTTGTAAAGAGAGAGTGCCAGTGAGTCAGAGACAAAGCAACAATTAATTTTATTTAGTTTTTCTGTGGCTTTCATTGCTCTGGCAACTTTGTTGTGTACATGGTGCTGGGATTTGAACCCATGCCCTTGTGCATGCCAGGCAGTCACCATAAATGCCTAGCCACCACTCCAACCCTAAGAAAATTCGTTTTTTTTTATTCATTCAATATAATCTTACATATTGGAGGGAATCATTGTTGTACATTCATTAGCACATGGACATTGATAAAGCAAGCCAAGGCCTATGCCAGTTCATTATCACCTCTCTTTGAGTTTTCCCCTGATTCCATGTTTCCCCTACTTTACCCCCATGTTACTACGGCTTCTTATGGACATAGAAGGTTCCCCACTGGATTGATAACTTCCCTACTCCTTCTTTCCAGCTGCCTTGATATCCACCCCTAATTTCTCCCTCCCCTACCTCCCACCTCCCTTCACCCCCTAATGTCATATATTCCCCCTGATCGTGTAAAAATTCACCCATGTTGAGGTTATTATTAGCTTAACCAACTTTCAATCTGTTTCTGATTGTATTCTAGCATCCACGTATGAGAGAAATCATTCAACCCTTGAGTCTCTGAGTTCAGGATATTTCACCGAGCATAATTTTTCCATCTCCATCCATTGGCTACAAATGCCATGATATCATTCTCTCTAATAGCAGAGTAGAACTCCATTATATATATGTACCACAGTTTTTGAATCCGCTCTTCCAGTGAGGGGCATCTGGGTTGGTTCCATAGTTCAGCAATAGTAAATTGAGCTGCTATAAACATTGATGTAACTGTGTGTCTATAATATACTGATTCTAGCTCTTTTGGGGAAATAGCCAGAAGTGGGATAGTTGGGTCAAAAGGTGGTTCCATCCCTAGATTTTTGAGTCTGCACACTGCTTTTCCTGAGTGGTTATACAATCTTGTAGTCCCACCAACATTGTGATAGTATTCCTTTTCTTAATAAACAAATATATTGGAATTTCATTGGAGTTTTGATTTTCATTTCTCTTATGGCTAGTGATGTAGAGCATTTTCTCATATATTTATGAGCTTTCTGTACTTCCTTTGTGAGATGTTTCTTTTTAGATCTGTAGCCCATTTATTGATGGGATTATTTGTGGTTTTGGTGTTTCATGATTTTTTTTTTTTTTGGTTCTTTATATATTCTGGATATTAGCTCTCTGTTCGAGGTGTAGCAGGCAAAAATTATCTCCCATTCTGTAGGATCTCTCTTGATACTTTTGACTAATTCTTGAGCTGTGTAAAAGTTTTTTAGTTGAATTGCATCCCATTCATTTATTCTTGACTTTATTACTTGTGCTACGAGAATTTTGTTAAGGAAGCCCACATTGACCCTTTTGTCCTGTAGATTGCCCTGTAGATCCTGAAGAATGCAAACAGTGACAGATGCTGGAGGGGCTATGGGAGAACAGGAGCACTCTCACATTGCTAGTGGGACTGCGAACTGGTTCAGCCACTCTGGAAAATAGTGTGGAGAATCCTCAAAAAATTAGGGCTGGAACCTCCTTATGACCCAGCTATCCCACTTCTGAGTATTTTCCCAAAAGAGTTAGAATCAGCATATTATAGAGATACAGCTTCATCAACGTTTAAAGCAGCTCAATTTATTATAGTTAGTCTATGGAATCAACCCACATGCCCTTCACTGGAAGAGTGGATTCAAAAACTTTGGTACATATATACAATGGAATACTACTCGGACATTAGACAAAATGATATTATGGCTTCTGCAGCCAAATGGATGGAGATGGAAAAATTATGCTAAGTGAAGTATTGCCATCTCAGAGACTCAAGGGCCAAGTGTTTTCTCTCATTTTTGAAAGCTAGAATACAACCAAAAACAGTATGACAGATGGCTAAGCTAATAATAACCTCAACATGTATGAATTTTTATACAAAAAGGGGGAAACTTTCCTAGGATACCTGGAGACATAGGGAGGGGGGCAAGGAGGGGGAAGTAATTAGGAAGGATATCAAGAAGACTGGAGGGAGGGAGTATAGGGGAATCAACTCAGAAGGAGATCTCAGACCTCCACAAGAAGTCCATTGAACAGGGGTTCATTTGGTGGAAACATAGAACCATGGGGAACCCAAAGGGGAAAGCGTGGAATGGCATCAGCCTTGGCTAACTATGTGAATATACATTTGTTCTTGATTGTTTGACAATGATTCCCTCTCAACTGTAAGTCCATATTCAACTAATAAAAAAAGAATGTAGAATATCAACACTAAAAATATAAATAAATAAATATTATATTGCTGTAGATGATCTTGTTTTCATTTGTAGTAGCTATACTTCTCAAGTAATAGCGTTTTTGTTTAAAGACAGACAATATGAGAGAGAGAGAGAAAGAGAGAATCTATTTTATTTAGTTTTTCGTGTGGTTTTTGTTGTTCTGAGACTTCATTGTGTATGTGGTGCTGTGGTTCAAAAATCACATACTTGCGCATGCTAAGTAAGTGCCATAACCCCCGAGCAACCACTCCAGCCCAGGTAGTAGCTTTTAACACATATTAGCAAGCAATGATTTTTGTAGTTAACTTTGTGAGCATCAACTTTTTCCAAAAATACAATTATAGCATGCAATCACCGATGTGACTAAATAATTTTATTATCAGTGTATATGTCTATGTATGTAAATTAACTAGTAAAATGAACAGACCTTAAGTAG
The DNA here is from genome assembly GCA_004027875.1 of Aplodontia rufa. Lineage (NCBI taxonomy): Eukaryota > Metazoa > Chordata > Mammalia > Rodentia > Aplodontiidae > Aplodontia > Aplodontia rufa. The sequence goes on from PVKS010023216.1 coordinate 28,321, forward strand.
CTTCAGTATTCTAAGCATATATGTATTTGAGATTAAGCTAAAATCTGTAAATAGTCTATGGGCCTTTCATGGAATAAATTGCTGATTGATAACTTTATGATTTCTGGTACAATTTAATAAATTGAAATAAAACTTGAAGTCAAATAGTTCAGGAATAATTATAATAAACTATACCATTCTCTGAGATAAAGTAAAAAGCTCCTCCTTACATATGTGGATCTCCTGGACTATTACGTAGAAATAAATAGTAAACTATGAGTAGAAAAGCTTCCATGTATTCACTCATAAATGTTAAGCTTTCTCTCTCATTATGTAACACAGATTCCTCCAGTGGAGACACCATACTTCCTTCCTCAATTACTGATGTGCATGGTCTTTGGACTTGATCATTTTGCACTCCTAACTACAATTCCTTCAGTCAAGAACCAAGAGTGAAAAAAATCACACAAATAAGCTGAACATTGCAGAAAAGAACTTCAGCCTTCTCCTAGCTATCAAAAGGTGACATAGTAGAGAAAAAAATTATTACTGTCAATCCACTGATGTTCTGAAGGATTTGTTATTCAGCATTACTAGGTAAGATTACACATACACTTAGCTATTTTATCATCTGCCTCACAATAATTGAACAATTCTTATGTGCCAACATGCTGTAATCTACTAATAGAGTGATAATCCTGAAAAATTTAATAAAGAGTAAAATAAACTGAAGGATTAGCTTTGATACACATGCTAAGAGGCTCTGCAAATCCACTTAAATGATTAAAATTAAAAATGTGGCATCTAGAACAGAAAACACAACAAGTAGAAATTTTCCTTAAAATCTATGGCTAAGGCAGTATCTCAAAAATGTCTGCTTTACCACAGACCTAATGTTAATTTTGCAGCTGTGTTCATTTTATTTCATACCCTTGTACAAGTTAAACACTATCTCTGTTTGGATATTTTATATTAACTTTTTGAAACACACACACAAAAGAGACTAATTTTGTTTTAATCTAAGATTGTAATGCAAAGATTTATTTCTCAGAGAAAGTTATATTTATCATCTATAGCATATGTTTCCGATAACCACAGCTGCCATATAATTAATTTATCTTACCCTGATATGTTTCAGAATTTGTTTCTTTCTATTATTCCTTTTAAATATAATATGTTAACCTTTCCCCAAATTCAGTTCTCATATACTAGCAAAATATCATGGGAAGAGATTTAATATTAATATAAATCACAAAATAAATGGTAGAAGGACATTTTTCTGAAGAACCTATTAGTTCCATGGAGGAGGATGGCAGACATGGAGCAGAGCTTCCCCAGCTGATGTGAAAACATACAGTTTGAAACAGAACACTCTAAACTCTGCAGCCTAAAGCATAGTTACTAACAGTCTTGTCCAGATCAATCAAGGTCAGACACATACTGATTATTCTTTGAAGCTTCTGGGTTTGAGGATTGTTATTATTTATCATTATTTTGACAATAGCTGATGTCAGTATTATAGATGAGCAGAGTATTCATCTCCCCCTTACATTGAATAAATATTATATTGACTACTTGCATAAAGGAAAATATTACAAAAGACTTATCTTTCAAACACTGATGGTACTTTGCTATTCTCCAAAGAAAAAGGAAAACTGTAATATAATTTATTATCTCTACTATCAAATTTTTTGCAACAAGAAAAAAATTCAGTTTTAAGAAAATTTATTGTGATTTAATGGCCAAAGAGCTTTAAAACTTCATATATTGAAGCACATTTAGAATGTTAAAGCATGTTATTAAATATAATCTCTTCTTATTAGTTTCCATTTAAAGCCAATGTGACATTCTACAATGCTATCCTTTGTCAGTTACCAGACATACAATTAAAAGTAGAAAACCTGTTCATGTGATCTTCAGTGTTATTCCTTGAGAAAAGAAAACAACACAAAGGAAACAGTAAACAGGAAAAAAATATTTAGAAAATCTGTGACTGATAGATTTCCCTGTTGAAATGAAAACAAACCATATATATGTTTTAAAGGGAAAAAATGCCTGATAATTTAAGTATCAACCATTTCAGAGTCATTTGTGGAGACTAAGAAAGCTAGCTTCAGAGATCACTTTATTAATCCCTTAATGCTGAATATTCAGCTATAACTGACATACACATTTAATTTATGTTAATTTAAATAATGGGCAAGGTAAACTTCCATAATGTACTTTTATTTGTTCTGATAAGGATAAATTATACCATCATGAACCAAAAAAGAATACATAAAAATCTTAATATTACAGCAAATGTATTTTCATTATGGATTATCTTTGGAACAGTTATTCAAAAACATAGTAAAAATCTAAAAAATATAAATTTGCTTCATTTCTTAAACACTTGTGAAATCTGTGACAAAATGGACCTCATTAGTAGACATACAGTCCTCAGAAAAAATCATTTTACTGCTGATGTATTGTGTACTAATTACAGTGCATAAAAATAAACTTATCTGTTCAGTATTCTGAAACACTTTAAAACACATAAGCTTTTGGGGGGGCACTCCTGGGGGTAATTCTAATATCTGGAATCTATACACATTTTATATTATTTTGTTAAAAACTTGTATGGTTGTTCAAAAATGAAAAAAAAATAAAAAAAACACATAATCTCTTTCATTTCTTGTTATAATTGAAATAATTCAAATCAGACTAGTATTTCCACTTAATAAAACAACAAAATTGAGCAAAATATATGAACACAATTGCTCTGGTTTGGTGTGATTTGAGTGTCCCTCAAGGGTCCATTGTGATTATAGGTTTGTTCCCCAGCACAGGAGTACTGGAAAGCACTGTGAAACCTTGAAGATAGGAGGCCAGGAGGAGGTCCTTAGATCACCATGTGTGTGCATTTGGGAGGGATTGTGAGACCACAGATTCTGCTCCAGGTTTGGGTTTAATAACCTGTTTGTTCCTGCAGGTGCTCCTACTGTTTTATCTGTGCAAGCGGTGAGGCTGCCAAGGGAAGATTCTCAGAATGCTTCAACTTTGCTGTTTGAATTATCGACCTCCAAAATTGTGACCTAAATTGATTACTTTTCTTCATAAGTATACTGGGCAGATATTTCATTGTTACAATGAAAATCTATTACAATACTGTTTTCAGGAATTGGGCAACAGGCAGTAAAAGTTCTGTGAAGATGGAAATTCACAAGGTAAGTCACATGGATGTCATATCTATTTGCTTTCAGATTTTCTTACAACCATAATAAAATATTGTAGAACACAAAAAACATGAAAATGCTACTAAACTGCAGAAATTAGGTTCAGATTTCTATAGTTGATATAGCTGGAATATGTATTTTATGCAAAGAACAATATGTCCCTCAATAAAAATAGAGATAAAAGTACAAAGAAAGGAACTTCAGGTTATACTTCTTCTCCTTTGAGTCATGAAAATAGACATAATATAAATTTGGAAACAATGTGGCATAACAAGTAAAACATGACGTTTAATGATTAAACTCTACTTCTTAAAATTTTTAATTTTTCATCTCTCTAAAACAGTTTGCAAAACCTTTATGTATATTTGGCACCTAATACACAATATGTTTTATGGCAGTTAAAAATAGTACAGAAGACAGTCTTCAAATCTGAAACATAAGACATAAAATCCCAAATAATGACATAACCTACAGAGTGAAATAGAATTAAGTTAAAATAGAAAATAATTTCGTAACTAAAGTGATATGCAATATAAAATTAAGTTGAAATTAAGAGTTCTAATATTCCTTAAATTTCTGTGATATGATTAAACTGTACTTAGAGAAATCCACATAAATAATCAACAGGAAGAAAGCAAATAAATAAAAATTTTAACCCACACAAAGGAAGCATGAACCTACAAAAAGTTTTATCTACCTAAAAGATACTACAAATTTATTTATTTATTTATTTATTATTTTTTAAGAGAGAAGGGCAGTGAGAGAAAGAGAGACAGAGAGAATCAATTTTTGTAGAGTTTTTCACATGACTTTCATTGCTCCAACACGTAGTTGTGTACATGGGTGCTGGGGTTTGAACACATGTACTTGCATATGCCAGGCAAGCTCTGTAACCACCAAGCTACCGCTCCAGCCCCGATATTATAAATTTAAACAAGTAAAAATTATTTTAAATAACTGTAACAGTTTTTTTTGAAAGGAAAGAAGGATAAAAAGTTTATTAATATACAAATAGCAAAATAGCATACAATTCATCAAATATAAATTGAAATGACAAAGTACAAGTTTCACTCTAAATTTGTTATGCATATTTTACAATATGAAAAAATTATGCATTTTATATGGGTAGTTT
>PVKS010023217.1:0-32745 GCA_004027875.1 Aplodontia rufa
CTAGGAAAGTTCTATACCAATTTGTACTTATTTCTCTGAAGCCTTCAACACCCGTTTAACTGAAGAAAGAATTATAGTTTGCAGTTGATCATGGAAAGGGAGCTTGCTGCGTTTGCGAATTTGAAATAACTTCCCTACCCTAATCAACCAACTTCAGATTTCTCATATAAATGTGACACTATATGCGAAGAACAGTTTAGAGGGGAAAAAAACTTTGATTTTTTTTGTCATTAAATGCCGTTGATCTTTTAAATTTCTAAAAAAAAGAAAAAAGAAACAAAACTTATTGATCCTCAGTGAATAGAACTATATAATTTTGAATAGTAACTAAAATAATAAACTGAATATAATCCTCTCTTTCTCCTAATGTCAATCTGTAACTTATCATACATATTGTACAAAGCATTTTGTGTTGTTCATATCTGACTAACAGGACTGTAAGAGTAATAGGCAAATATGCAACAGGCAGCCAAAAATTCTATTTTTTTCCGGCTTTGCAATGAAGTATGCTTAACGACCAAGACTTACTGTTTAATGTGTACAGTATTCCCCTGGGGATCAGTGTCTTTTGATGAATCTGTATTTCCAATGATATTTAAAATTATTAATGTATTTTTCTTTAAAATAAGTAGTTGTTTTGGTTTATTATTTGGAAATACTAGAGCTTGGTTTCTATGATGTTAAAATAAATATATGATTAGATATTAATGACATTAGGTTTTCTACAGTTTGTTGGAAACTATTGATCAAAACTTGTAGAAAATTATCTAATTGTATAGATTAACATACAGTGATAGGTAATGAATGACTCTGAGAGGTATATAGGAGCTGGTACCACACCCTTTGCCATGCAGGAGAGAAGCGGAAAAGGGATGGGTTTTGGCACAATCTCCTTTTCATACTTCGTATCCTTAGATAACCTCAAAGTAATCAGCCTGGTACCTCACTTCCAACAAAGTCTTTGACATATGATGCTTTGCAGCCCAACACATGGAGCCACAAAAGCCCAAAGGTATCATCCGGAAAAGCTGGCGTAAACATTGGCCAAAAGAAAGGCCTATGCCTGTCAATCACAGTTGAGCACAAATGCATATGTTAAGTTGAATCTTATGAATCAGCAAATTTGGATATATAAAACAACCTAAGAGACAGCCTAATTCAAGTCATTTAAATATGTTAATAGTGTAAATGCTTTTCATCCCATCAGTAACACATATCTTTTTTCTATTTAAGTTTACTGCCCAGTTATATTGAGTAAAAATGCAAATTAAGCCATGACTTCCTTTTCCTGTGCCCTTATCTTATAACCCAGAAGTGTAATATCATCCTTAGTATTTATATATTTTCTATATAGCGACTAATGATAGTTAAACTAAATGAAGAATGGGCAATAAGCTTTCTAGAATTTTCTAAAATCGCTAAATGAATTGCTAGCATGAATTAGTACAAATTGCTCCTGTAATTTTGATTGTCTGCTGAAGCCTGTGTATTCTTGAAGGCATAAGAGGGCATTCTGTTGAATGTATTTCCTCATAGTTGGGGAACTTGCTTCGTGGTCTGTTTACTTGTGGTAGGACACTGCACCCAAGTATCTGCACAGTCATCCCCAGACACCTTCCTTTCCGTTCCACATGAACACCAGCGCTGCCACTCAGCCTTAGCCTCCTCATGATGATGCTAGGTTTTTCTTCCTAGATTATATTGCATCTTGATATAAAAATGCTTCCTAAATTGTTTTTTTTTTTCTCTTCAAAATACCATGTAAGTTTTAGGAATTCAGAAATATTCCACTCTGTGATCTCCAACTACAGGAAAACTATCGTCACTTAATATGAGTCAATGGCAATTTGTATAATGAATAAGTTAGTAAATTGCAATACAAATTGTTATCTAGACATTCTTTTCGAAAGAGTGACAGGCAGCCTGTAGCGACATTCTCATGACATCTGAATGCTATGCAGATTCCAGGAGGGCACGATTCTGACAGTAGCAGGATTGCAGTCAAAGGTTCAAGACTTGAAACTTAAATGGAAAGATGCCTTGCTTCTTTTTAAAAAGACACTATAACCTAAAAGTGGAATATGGTTTCATAAAGATAGGGGAATTTACTGTCCTTATATGTTGGTCATCAAGCCAGCATTTCTGTGTATTTCACATCAATCAAACATCTTGTTACTTAGCTAGAAAATTAAAATATGGTATGAAAATACTAATTTTTTCTAGTACTTGTTTTAGTAGTTATTCACAGCTCTCAAACACAATATGGAATTAATCTGAGCTTTTAGTTAACCAATTTTATCACAGATTTAATGTGATAAAAAAATACCCAAGCCACTACCCAAAAAATTGCTATTTGAATCTTAGTGTAAATATTTCATAGTTAAATAGTTTAAAAAACAAGGGGTAATAATGTCGTAGGTTTTAAAAACAGCAAGCAAGGTGATAAAGTTTAATATTAGTTCTTGCAATTTAAGTCTACTATTTATAAAAGATATCAGGCCTCTGGAATATATTTTGTTCATATATATTTTCAAGTGAACTGAAGAATGAATGAAAGTAGAAAACCATTCAGACAATAAATCTTAAAATAGATTTTAGATAAAGAATTTGAAAAAAATACAGCTACATAGTTCTGATTCTATTTACAATTACCATATTAATACTTATATGAGGTTTGTTCAGTAAGTATAATTTATATGTATTATAATTAATGTACTTTGATTTGCTTTTATTACATAAATCTTCCAAAGTTAAATAGGAAAAATACTATAGCCAGTATTTAAAAAATAATTATATTCAAGAATTAGTTTTTATAAACTGATATTATATTGATTTTTCTTCATCATTTCAGAAAACTTCAGGACATCAGCATCATATGTAAAAATCCTCAGATTAACAGTCTGACTCAGATTAAGATAATGTTGTATTGTTGCTTTCTTATGCACCAAATGTTCTCAGTCAGAGAAAATGATGGAATTACTTAAACCCCTGGGGTAAATGAACACATTCTAATTTCTTGCTAAGATATTGCTCTCTTTATGTCATGCTGTCTTCACATTGAGAAGAAGATTGAATTTGGAATCAGATGGTTTAAGAATAATATCCCATTTTAAAGCAATTAGGAGCCTCCTAGGTATAGCAGGGAACATCATCTTTTGAAAACAAAGGTTTGTAAAGTTGAAAGATAAATTTTCTTTTCTTATTTTAAGCTGTAAAATGAAAGATCCAGATCCTTGCTTATTTTGGTGAGACATCAGGCACTTTCTATTTTGTTAGGTAGACAATATAACTTTCTATAAAAATGAATTAAATACTTTAGTATTACTGAAGTATTATCTTAATATGTGTATATTTTAATTTCATAGAAATAATGTATTTCATATTCACCTCAATTATGGACTTCTATTTGACTAAAAGTATGATTATAAAATAAAGATACTAAGTGTGTGACATATACAATAAAATTGCTTTGTTAGATAATTGTGTACTAGGAAATTATTGAACTGGATCTGCCAGGAACCAAACTTTGATTAGCCTCAAGTCTTTAGAAACTATATTGTTCCAAACATAGGAAATTGCTATGAGTATCAGCAATTTTAAAACATTAAGTAGATTCCTTCTCCGTGTCAATGAAGATTGTCAATTTTACTACATTGTTTTCAATTAATACCTGACTTTCAAACTATGATCATCTAGGATGTTCAGAGTACTTTTAAACTGAACCAGTATGAGTGAAGCAACACCCCACTCCCTAAAATAAGACAATTAAGAAGTTAACAGGATATTTTTGCAATTATTTATTCAAGTTTATTTTTGGCTTGATTTTCTTTTCAATTTATATATATAGATATCTATATATATATATCAATTTTTACATATATATATCAATTTATATATATATATCAATATATACCAATTTATATATATTTTTCTGTTATTGATTTTTAACATGATTTTGTTAGGATCTTGTATAATACTTTGTATGATTTTAGTTCTTTTAAGTTTGGTCAGGTTTACTTTATGACCAGAATGTACCTCATGTGAACCTGAAAAGAACATGTGTTCTGTTATATTATTTGTTTTACTTATCTTTCAATATTAATTACCTAAAGATTTTCTGTAACAGATAATGTTGTAAAATGTCTTATGAAATGTCTGTAGCCTTAATGTCTTACTATGACTTGTTCTATCAATCATGTATAGAAAAGTGCTGAAATCTTCATATATAATTGGGAGCTTATCTGTTCCTCCATTTGGGTCTATTAGATTTTTCTCCTCAGGTATTTTGAGTGTTCATTTTACATACATTATGCTTTCAGAATCATTATGTCTTCTTATTGAACTCTGTCATTATGTTATGTCTCTTTCCATCGTGGTAACTTTCCTTAGTCCAGTCAGATTTATTATCAGTGTGTTCAGTCTTGATTTCCTTTCATTAGTGTTTACATGAAGCATTTTTGAAGCATTTTTCCATTACTGCGTGTTTTTATTTGCCTTGAGTAAAACATACCTAAATCTTGCTTTTCTTTTTTTTTCTTTTTTTTCTTTTTTTTTAATTTTTTATTTTGAGCAAACTTACAAGATTTTAACAAAATAATATAAAATGTGTATAAAATATGCATATATTCTGGATTTTGCAATTATCCCCAGGAGTGCCCCCTCAATTACCCTCCCTTATCCCTCCCTTCCCCTTCCCATTATAACTCTAAAAAAAGTATTAGATTGTTTGCTTTTCTTTTTTTATTCAATCTCTCATTCCTTGACTTATGTCATGTCTGCTGTCAGTATAGGGTAAGCAAGGGCACACCTTCCATCTCCTTTTGGAGGCACATGTTCTTTTTTAGTTTTTAGAATCTGGGTTATTTTTCAAATGGCTCTAAGCACTGATATTACATCTGATTTTATTCAGGACACTTAATCTTGGTGAGGCCTGTGGTTCATTCAGGGTAACGCATCTTGGTTGCAATTAGCTTAAATACAAACCCACTACTGTCATTTCCTACTTTCTTGTAGGCAGTACATCCTACTGCCTCTCCTGGTAACACCATTGAAATTGTACAAATTGCCTAGAGGGACAAAGGAGGCAGAGTAACTATGTAATACTACATGATGATGGTCATTCTTTGCTCAGCAGTTTTAAGTGAAATATCACAAGCACCATAGTTTTACCAAAATACAGGACATTATTGAAGTTACTAATTATTATCTATTAATTATGTTTTTGTGAAAAGAGTATTATAATTTCTTTGAATAAAAATAAATTTTAGTTCTTTATGATGACATTGTTATTCAGATATATATATATATCTGTGTGTGAGTGTATATATATATATATATAAGCATTTATCACAATAAACTGCTTATTCAGAAAAAGCTTGAATAGTAAAATGTAAATAATGTTTAATTAGTTAGTAACTGCCATGAAATGAATGATTAATTAGTAGCAGATGCATTCTGTTTAATTAATCCTCATAATTCTTCTCAAAGGTAAATATTACTCTGTACACTCTACTGTGAGACAAATTACCCATGATGAAATGTACAGCCCTAGTTCTCTCACTCTCCAGTAGGTCCCCTGCAGTAACTACCTGTTTTGTTGGTGTGCTTTGCTTTCTCGTGATGTGTGCTTCCATATTTAACTAATCTTCTTTGTTTTTCTTTAGGATTTGATACCAGTATTTTGCCAATTTGCAAGGACTCACTTGGCTGGATGTTTAACAGGCTCGATACCAACTATGACCTACTGTTGGACCAGTCAGAGCTAGGGAGCATTTACCTTGATAAGAATGAACACTGTACTAAGGCATTTTTCAATTCTTGTGACACATACAAGGACAGTTTAATATCAAACAATGAATGGTGCTACTGCTTCCAGAGACAGCAAGGTAAAGATGAGGCCCCTGTACTTGCAAATCATTGACCTGCATTTCAAATTTTATCCAATCTTTCATGATAAAGAATAACCATACCCTAAGCCTCATTCATTTCCCTCAATTTTTTCCAGTTTTAGTTTTTACAAAGAGAACCATAAGCAGCATGTTGAACAAAATAACTCTGCTAAAGATGCAAACATGCTAAGTGAGATGAAAAATGGTAATTAATATTTTATATTAATGTACTTCATTATAGTTTCCATTATAAACCACCAAGAAGCACACAGAATATGAGAGCATAGTTATTAAAAGTAATCTTTAAAATTAATTTTCTATCTGCTTTGCCCACGGTGTAAAATAAATGGGTTTTTTATCACTGTTCTGTGGAGTTTTAATGTTCTATTTGTGATCTTATTAAATGAGCTGAATGAACCACAGCATTTACCATTGAGTTACACTAATTCATTTTTATTTTGAAATGATTTGAGTCTTTCAACCTTTTCAAAATAGTTCAGCTTTTCAAAAATTCACTAGCAAAGAAAGTGTTTCAATACTCTGGTAAAAGTGACTCAAGATCAAGAACTGAAATGCTGCTGGTTCTTTATAAAATTTTCTTTATTAGGAAATGTAACCAAATGTAAATTTGGAGACATGTTACAGAATCAAAGGAATAAAAATTTATTCCAAATACATAGAAATGGATCAAAATACTCACATCAGAATACAGTTTTAGGAAAAGAAAAATTTATGTATAATTTCATTGCTAATTTAAAATATCTGGAATCTAGTTTGATATGATAGCTGCTATTGCAATTCTTTTTAAGATTTTTGAAAGCTAAGAGAATGAACAGGCTGCTTTAAATTATATCAACGATTCTCATATTTCATATGGAAGCATGAACATATTGTACAGGAGTTTTACTATCTCAATTACTTTGTCATATTTTGTAGTAGTTTGGTAATTAGGGATAAATGATTATCCATAAATTGCTGTTTAGATTAGCTGAGTAGCTTAACTATTTATAAATCATATTAAATAAAGTTTAAATAAATAGCTTTGGTGTATTAAAAGTTTTAATTGCATATACACATAAGCATACCTTGACTTTACTACATATATGCTGTTTAGGTCACAAAACTCTCCAGCATCATTAATTAACTCATCATTAATGAGTAGTATATATTTAATTTAAATAAAAATTTATATCCAGGTAAACTGCTAAATAAAGACAGGTAATCTTTTGTTCTGATGACAATTGTGATTTTATGGGGATTATTGTGTGTGTTATGATATCATGTTTTGGTATTTATACATGAATAATTATGAACCACATATAGAATCTAAAAAGCTGATTTCACAGAAATTAAGAGTAGAAGGTTAATTTACCAGAGTCTGGGGATAATGAGGCAGAAGTTTTGGGAAATTGAAAAAAACGACCATAGAAACGTATGCAAACACATTTAAATTGAATGAATGAATATATAAATAAATAAAAGCAAAGTTTGAAGAAGGTCTGAATTACAAAACTGGATTATGAACAGTAAGGAGAAAATAGTTTAAATCAAATACTGTATTTAAATCAAATATTGCACAACCTAATTGGTCATGATTTCTCTTTGAATCCTAAAATGTTCCCTTATACAAAGCTTATAGGATTAGGAATCAGACTTAATCAGTGAGGCACTAATCAGGAATCAGGCATAAATGTTCCTGAATATTTATGAACACAGGGTATCTTTCTTATGTTTTACAAAAGTAGCCCACAGCAAACAGAATAATTGATTTCAATATGATATGAAAATTCAACTAACTTTCCTCTTAGCTCTAAAATGTCATGTTTGGAGGACAATAAAACCTAAAATATTTATTTTATGTGTCCACACAATGCATCTTGATTCCTATTCCTTTAGTGTTTACCATAAGTGATTCATGAGATTATTAGGAAAAGCAAGGCAATTGGATCAATTTCAAGATGCAGTAGGGTAATAAGGTAATTATTCAGGTTTTTCAAATTACTTTTCTTCACATTTTAGATTCTGTAAAATGAAATATTTTGCCTCAAATATTAAACTATGCATATATTAAGCACCATTTCTTATTCTTTCATCATTACTTATATATCATTCAACAATTGAATATTTTTGTTGGCATATTTTAATAACTCACCATACACACACACACACACACACACACACCCATACCCCCATACACCCATATCAATATATCTTTATAAGTAATGTAAGTAATGCATCTAATATATGTATCTTCTAAAAGAATATAGATTAACTGAAGTTCTTTGACTGAAATTCTAGAAGTAAGATTTTTTAATGTCGTTTCAGACCCACCTTGCCAGACGGAGCTCAGCAATATTCAGAAGCGACAAGGGATAAAGAAGCTTATAGGTGAGTCATAGCTCATTCTTCTGAAGGCTTTATTGCTTACATAAATAACCCCAGGGAAACAGCAACATGAAATCAATATTAATCCAACAAAGATAGACTGCACTAAATTTCAGCAACAAAATTTATGAACTTTTTGAAAGCCATCAAACTTTTATGACCTCACCTATTGAAAGATGTCTGTTTTATTACCCTAATGTAATGTTCATTTTGAAAGTTATTAAGTTAAAAAAAGAGATTTAAACAATAGTAAAGATAAAACATCAGCAGAAACTTCTAATTCTGCAGTTAATAATGTAATAATTGATGGATGGATAGATGGATAGATCGAGATATATACACACATAATATGTGAAGCAAGTATTTGTACAGATGGGGTGAAAAAATGCTGAGTACCTTGGAAAAGTATGAACATCTTTTTAGTGTTTTAATTAGTGTTTTTTGCTACTTTACTTTTTGCAAGTAGTTGTATGTATGGTTGAATAGATAGATAAATAGGTAGGTAGGTAGGTAGACTGATAAATAGATAATTGCAAATTTTGCCATGAGTCTTGGACTATTTGAATGTTTGGTTATCAACACATAAACAGTTACATATGATTATTATACATTCCTTTAAACATAAATATTTTAAATAAACTCTCTTTAGGACAAATTTAAATTCTCTAAATAGTTTTAAAAATTAGTACATAGCTTCCATACAGAACTGGTATATAGTTTTCAGACATCCTTCTACCAGTTCTTCCTAAAGAAAACTTCTTGCATTTACCAAATAACCATAGCACATTTGTAAAATCTGAGAAATCAATATGGCTATAATACTGTCAACTAAGGGTTAGATTTCATTTGGATTTCACCAATTTTTCCACAGTTTTTCTTTTTATATTTTGGTATGCAAAGCAAAACACCACAGATGCAGTGTTCTGATTTTTTTTTGAAAAATATTAATGCATTTGTGTATTTAATGGATATAAACTTCATAATGTACATGGATCTGATTAATCTGTTTACTCTTTTGATGTGCTGTCTTTGTAATTACACTACATATTTTATGTTTAGATTAGAAGATTTTTCATATTACTTGAAAATCCTTAGTTCAGTGAACATTATACAAAATAGAGGTTTAATGGTTGAAATAAAGCTATTCTAGGTATGAAAATGACGGATGATGTAAAGTACATGGCATGTTTGTATTAATTTATTGCAAGATGCATGGAATATGACAACTTTTAATGGAAATAATACAGTCTTAAATACATTTGATTCTGCAAATCAATATTTTGCCACATACAATGTGAAAAATCGTTCATATTTGAATGAAAAGGTATTTTAGATCTACCAGTCTATTAGTAGTTTGATAATTTGAATTTACACACACACAAACTTTTTGCCCATTTTGGAGGAGTCATCTTACTCTTTTTTATTCCTTAAATATATTTTATTGACAAAATATTTTGTTTAACATGAGTAATAATCCATTAGAACATTGTGAGTTCATATTTGTGTACAATGATGAGATTAATCACTAAAAGTCACACGAAGTAAAATTAGCTACAATTTGGCTATCTTGAGTGTACATATATAGGTAAATACATGTACATGCTTTTATTTTTTTTCCTTTTTAAGAGAGAAAGAGGGATAGAGTGAGAGAAAGAGAGTCAATTTTTTTTATTTGGTCATCTGGTGTTTGTTTCTCCAACACTTAGTTGTGATATTCTGCTGGGTTTGGACCCAGGTACTCGTCCATGCCAGGCAAGCGCTGTAACCACTGAGACACTGCACCAGCACCCATGTGCGTGCTTCTGCTTGTACTTATGTGTATGTACCTAAAAGTACACATATATTTCACAGTACATATACAGACATATAATTTTCCCATGCAATGGTAAGTAATAATAATTTTAATAATTATGTTAAAGAAATAAAAAGTATTTACAATCAAACTTGAAATTGAATGTTGTACTTAATAATTCAATTATGTTTTGTTCTCTGAAATGTATAGTTAAATACTATACAAAGTTCACTAAGTAAAGGCTTTCATTAAATATATACAAAGTCAAAAATTTGTTTTAATTAATTACAGTAATAAAGTGTCTGTAATTCCATTTATCTCACAATAAAATAGCATAGTCTCATGATGAAAAGTTCATACAACATAAGTAGACAAATTAATATATAGCTTACTAACGCCCCAAAATTAAATCCCAAAGATATGTTATATATTTCTAGTAATGAAATTAGAAAAATTAATACACAAGCAAATAGTAATAACAACCTGTCCTTCACTCTTGTAATATTTTCCCAGAGGTTATAAATATTTATCATAGCCTATATGGTCATATATGTACAAAGTTTATGTTACCTATTTTGCTATTGCTATCAATTTCATTTTGGTTTTGAAACACAATTATTTGTGTTCTACTGTATGAGTAAATTAATATACTGCCATTATTCCTTTGCTATCAGTATCAAGGACAGAAATCTTATTACATTCACTTCTTTTAACAGATGTGCTATTTTTTCTCATACTATTTTTCTATACTGACACTTCGATCTTGATACTTGTGAAAAAGTGCACACTAAATATTTGATTATCTCACAATATATTTCCAGTGGAATTATGTACAAATTGCTGATATAGAATTCTCAAATTTTAATAACTTAATGATAGTGTTCATTGTCTTCTGATAATTTGTGATCTACTTAGATTTTATTGTCCTAGTTTTCCCTTTTATAGGAAGATTCATTTGCTTCTGAAAACTTCTAATTTCAGTAGGGTTTTCCTTTTTAGTAATTTTATTTATTTTCTAGTGGTTCAGCATGTTCTTACATATTGGAAGGATTCATTGCTACACGTTCATACATGCATACATAATGACAAAGTAACTTGAGCCCAATCTATATCCAGTATCTCTACTCCCTTGCCTCCAATATGATAACCCCCTATTACATATGTGACCATATAAATGTATATTAATTTTTGAATTTTTAAGATTTAAATGCCTGCTTGAGTATTATTTATTTTCTGAGGGGAATTAAGTGTACCATACAGAATTAATAACAACCCTTTTCCCTCACTCAAAACCCTCCCTGTCTCCTCTCTTCCCATACCCCCTGCTATAGCTATAGTTCCAGCAAATTATATGGTACATCAAATTTGGTTTATCTAGTAAATAAATTTGTCTAATTTTCACCCTATTCTTGGTTTTACTCTAGTTTATACAAATGAGAGAAAATATTAGACCGTTGAGCCTCTGGATTTAGATTACTTCTCTCAACATGATTTGTTTCAATTTCCCTCCCTTTACCTATGAAAGCCATGATATCATTCTTTCTAATATCTGAATAGAACTCCATTGTGTGTTTGTGTGTATGTGTGTGTATGTGTACATACGTACATCCAGAACAGTTTTTTGATCCATTCATCGAGTGACAGACATAATTATGGAAACAAATATTGATGTAGCAGCTGTCTTTGTAATATGCTGATTCTAGCAATTCTGGGAAAATACCCAGGAGTAGGATAGCTAGGTAGCACACTGATTCCATCCATAATTTTTTGAGGAGTCGCCACACTGCTTTCTAGAGAGGCTGTACCAGTCTGCAGTCTCTCCAACAAACAGTTTGTTAGTTTTCCTTTGTCCTCATAACCCCTCCAGCATCTGTCATTGTTTGTGTTCTTCATCTTTGCTATTCTGACTGGAGTGAGGTGAAGTCATGTTTTGATTTTCATTTCTCAGATTGCTAGTGATGAAGAAGACTTTCTCACATATTTTAGAGCTTTTGAACATCCTCTGTTGAGAAGTTTCTGTTTAGTTCCAAAGCCCATTTATTGATTGAATTGTTTGTGGTTTTGATACTAAGCTTTTTGAATTCTTTCCATAGTCTATGTATTAGGCCCCTTTCAGAGGTATAGCAGGCCATGATTTTCTCCCATTCTCTAGGTTCTGTCTGGATGCTCCTGACTAATTCCTTAGCTATGAAGAAGCTTTTTAGTTTTTTGGCATCCTGCTAGTTGATTCTTGCTTTTAATTTTTTCACTATGGGGTCTTATTAAGGAAGTCAGTGCCTACAACAATATGGTGGATTGTTAATCTTATTTTTTTCTTCTTGAATTTCTCTTATTTCTAGTGATATAGAGCATTTTCTCAGATGTTTATGGGCTTTCTGGACTTCCTCCACTGAGAAGTTTCTTTTTAGTTCCCATCTTTAGTAGCCCAATTATTAATCGGATTATTTGTGATTTTGGTGTTTAGTTTTTTGAGTTCTTTGTGTATTCTGGATATTAACCCTCTGTCTGAGGTGTGGCATACAAAGATTTTCTCCCATTCTGTAGGTTCTCTCTTGAAACTCTTGACTAAATCTTTAGCCGTGCAAAAGCTTTTTTTAGTTTAATTGTATCCCATTCATTTATTCTTGACTTTAATGCTTGCTCCATGGGAGTCTTGTTAAGAAAGGTGATGCCGACCCCTGTGTAATATAGTGTTGATCCTACTTCTTTTTCAAGCAATTGTAAAGTTGCTGGTTTAATATCCAGATCTTTGAACCATTTTGATTTAATTTCTGTGCAGGGTGAAAGGCAAGGATCCAATGTGGCTGTCCAATTTGTCCAACACCATTTGTTGAGCAGACTTGCTTTCTTGGGTCTGAAGCCTGGTATATTTTTTCCAACCTTCAGCCTGTGGCTGTCTTTGGCTTTGAGATGTGCCTATTGCAAGCAGCATATTGTTACTTTTTTTGTTTTTTTTTTTTAATTCAGTCTGTTAATCTTTGTATTTTTATGGGATATTGAAATCATTCACGTTCAGTGTTAGAGTAGATATGTGATTGTGGTTCACTGTCATAATGATTTTTTGGAGCATTTTGTGCTTGCTGACTTGGCTAGATTTTAGGAAAGTTTACTTTTTTGTTTATTAAAGATAGTTTTTGGACAATGAGAGAAAGGGAGAGAAAGAACAAATCAATTTTATTTAGCTTTTAATTTGGATTGTGTTTCTTTGACACTTAATTGTATACATGGTGCTGGGGTACAAACCTGCATCCTTGTGTATGCAAGGCAAGCACTGTAACCACTGAGCAACCATTCCAGCCCCAGTGGAGTGTACTTTTATTGACTTTTCTCTCCTTCTAGGCTTTGGTAGTTGTTTGCTTTTATCTGAAGTTTTACTTTGAGTATTCTTTGTATGGCTGGATTTTTGTTGTGTGTGTTGCTAATTTTTTTCTTATCATAGAATATTTGTATTTTCCCATCAAACTTAAAGCTGAGTTTTGCTGGGTATAGTATTTTCAACTGGAAATTGTTTTCTTTGAATACTTAAAATGTCTCATTCCATGCCATCATTGCCTTTACGGTAGGGAGTGAGAAATCCAACATGATCCTTATTGATTTGCCTCTGAATGTGACTTACAGATTTTAATATTTGTTCCTTGATTTCTCCCTTATAGATTTTAATATTACAGATTTTAATATTTGTTCCTTGATTTCTCCCTTATACATTTTGAATATGATATGATGTGTCTTGGTTAGTTTTTTATTTGGTTAGGTCTATTTGTTTTCCTATATCCATTATAAATATGTATATCTGACTCAATTCTGATATGGGGGAAATTTTCTTTATCTCATTGAGATAATTTTTTATGCCTTTCTTTTGTTGTTCTGTGTTCTCTATTCCAGTTACTTTCAAATTACTTCTTCTGCTTTCATCTCAGACTTCTTTAAATATCTGATCATGCTCTGCAATTTTTTTTTTCTGTCACCTGTGCTTTCAAGCCTGCTCAACCTGTCCTCTATCAGAAGTTCTTTCTTCAAGGGGTGAGGTTCTATTCTCTACAGAAATTAAGCTGTTATTAAATTCTTCCATTGAGCCTTCTCTTTTCACTGTATCTATTTCTTTGTTAAAGAAGTTTTTCATCTCCTATGTTTGGTCTCTTATTTCCTTCTTTAGATCTTTTAGGTCTTTTGTGTTATTGTAATCAGATCATTGATAGTTTTTTCTAGGTTTTCATCCCACTCCTTATCTATGGGCTCCATGTTTGTGGAGTTGTGGGTTTGAGGTGAAGATTTTCTAGATTTATTGCTCATTTATGAAGAAATTCTTCTAGGACCTTGAATTGAAGTAAATTCTTTTTCTCCTTATTTTGTGCATAAGCCTCTGTGTGCAATTGAGTTTTTTGTTCTGCTCTTCATCAAGAATGTGTAGAATGGGTTGGTGTTAGGGGAACAGGTCCAGATGCTCCTATCTGGTTGAACCTCTGTAGGATATTGTTGATGGGTTGGAGGATTTTGTTCGCTACCTTACTTGGGTTGGGGAATTTGTGAGGATTGTTGTGTTCACCTGAAGGAATATCAACCTGTGAACTTTTATTAACCTTTATCATTTCCAATAACTATGTAAAGAAATGGAATTAGCATGAACATTCAATGCATATAATAAACAGTGTAAAACAGCTTACTTTGCTCCTTCCTTAACCATTATAATGGTAATTCCCTCCTAAGAAAGGAATGGTGGGGGATAACACCTACACCCAGCAATAATCTTATTTAAATGTTGGTCTTTAGGTGACTTAAAAGCAAATAACCTATATCAAGACTGGCAATCAAAGCATAAAAATTTTCCAGTATTAATGTTGGTGAAGCAAGTTATGTAAATCAATTAAGCCTAGTTGGTGGTGAGCTTATAGACACCTAAGAGCACAGGAATTGTGATAGGAGGGTAGAAAAGTACTTTCAAATTGGGATCAAGAGCAGAAAGTAGACAGGATGTAGGATAGTAAGGAAAAGAGGAGGAAAGAGAGAGAGAGTGGGCAAGGGATAGGAGTAGAGTTGGGTTAGTTTTCAAAGTAGACATAGAAAGGGGTAGTGAAGGATCACACTACCAGGAGGTTAAGCAGCAGAAGCTGCTAAGAAGCAGAAGTTGTTAAGTGGTCAGAAGCTCAGACCTCAAAAGGTGGAGTGGGGGGGGGACAGTTCATGTTTTCTTGTGACTCCTTGTGTGTCTAGTTGACTGGGGCTGAGTTCCGGTGATGCTCAGGAGTATACTAACTTCCTGGAACTGTGCGAGCTCCAGCTTATAGGAACAGGGATTGGGAGTCTAAAACAAAAGCCACAACCTTGCCACTGCCATGTTCTTCTTCTCTTTAGTCTTCTTTTGTTTAGTTTTGTTTTAAAGAGAGAGTGACAGAGAAAGAGAGAGAGAGAGAGAATATGAATCAATTTTGTTTAGTTTTTCATGTTTTTGTGGCTCCACACTTTGCTGTATATGTGGTGCTGGGGTTTGAACCCACGTACTCATGCATGGCAAGCGCTGTAACCACTGAACCACCGTTTTAGCCCCTTTTCTTTTGTAATATGAAAATTATTATTAGAGAGAGAATCTGAAAATTAATCAGAAGTTAGGCATCATGTATTCCAATTTACAGATTCAGTTTGGATGATGTCTGCAGAAGTAGTAATATTCTTAATAATGATCTCTTTCACTTTCAAATTATAAAATATAAGTTTTATTGTCAAATCATGCTTTTGCAATATGTAAATATTAAGTAGCTGATTTTCTTATTTTTCATGTCCTTATATATATAGAAAATATTCCAAAGTTTTCCATATTGGTGATACTCTGTGTACATCACTGAAAGATTAGTAGTTCAAATCTTCCAAATGAATTCTAATTTGTAAGCTGATTGATCATCCATTTATCAAAATTTGAAAACATTTTTAAAACAGAATTATGATCCCATATGATATAAGACTTAATGACTAATGGTTTTCATAATTTATCTTATTTTTAATTTTATCAGATAAATATTTTGCCAATCACAGAAAAAAAATGGTCAGGAGAAAACAAACATTTTTCAAATTTCCTAGAACTTTCATTCTAATGTTGAAATATTTATTGAAGGATGTGACTGTACTTATAAATTACTAAACATTTATCATTAGCAATGTATCATGTGATATATTAGAATTGTACATATAAAAATAAATAACTATCTTACCAACTCTTCCTATTATGTTCCCACTATTGTGGGTTTAAGAGATCTTTAGGTAAAAAAGGAAGCCAAGAGAACCTAGACATTTCCCAAGAAAGGATAAAACAATATAATTTTGAAAGTATGCAATATAATCTGCACACATGTGCACATGCATGGAATGTTCTATATGTTGTTTCCTCAGCCTTCATATTAAGGGGCATATTTAATTTAAGTCTTAAAACAAAATCAGGCAGGAAAGACAAGGTATTCTATTTGTGATTAAAAAGAGTTGAACCAGCCTTACATAGGAACCTTTAGATCTAAATTGTAAGAGTAATTAATGAAAGTAGTAACTTGGAAGGAGTCCTGGAGTAGTAAAAGGACAGTGGATAAAAATTAAGGAAATCTAGGTAAAGTATGAATTTTAGTTTATACTACTTTATTAATATTTACTCTCTGTGAACAATGCACCAACTAATGTGATGTGCTATTAATAGGGGAAACCAACTGCGATAAGGGAACTCTCTGTATTGTCATTGGAATTTGTCTTGTAAATCTAAAATTATTTAAAAATTAAAAATTTATTTAAAAAAAGAGTTGAAACAACATTGAATTTGGGGGCAATAGACGAATGATATGGAAAAAATCTTGAAATATATGAAAATTTTAGAGAATGAAAATAGAAAATGGTTAGTGATGAGATGGTGAAGGGTCTTGTGCATCCTATCAGTTGTCGCAGTGATTGAATGCAAACATAACATCAATTAGATTTTAATTCTGTACTATATCTCAAGGTTACGATAGCAATTCCCTTAACCCAGGGTGTGAATCCACAAGTTGTAAGCAGTTCATTATGGAATGGCAGTTCCATGACAGCGGAGCACTTTCCTGTTTTCTTCTACAGGTGTCACTAGTATGTAGCTTGGAATACAGTAGCACTTCACATGTGTGTGTCTGAGTATAGCACTTCACATGTGTGTGTCTGAGTATACTGAGGCATAATGACAGCCTATCAAAAGGATCACAATTTACTGGTAATATATGTACATGCCTTTGTGTGTGACTATGCAAATATTTCACAGGACAGTACATCCCTCTGTGTGATGAAGATGGTTACTACAAGCCAACGCAGTGCCATGGCAGTGTTGGGCAGTGCTGGTGTGTGGACAGATATGGAAATGAAGTCATAGGATCCAGAATAAATGGTGTTGCAGATTGTGGTAAGGAGAAAGGTTACTTCTTTATGATTGCCCAAACACAATAGCAAGTACTCTGAGCCTCGTTGATTTCTCCAAGTGTTTAATGAAGACCTGTCCTATGCAGACAAGAGAATGCATAGCAGTGGAAGGAGTGACAAGAAGACTTGATCCTAGAGTATTAATAATATGTGTAAATGCAGAATTTAGATATTTTGGAGAGAATAATTAAAAGCTAGGTTCTTTTAACTACTTCAGATTCAGAAAAACTGCTAAATGGTTCTTCTTTTTCTCTCAAATAAGATAGACTTCATCATTCATTCTATTCCAAGTTAGGGAAACCTAGTGCCTAACATGTTCTCAAAGGGTACCCTTTAGTCTGCACACTTGTGGAGAGAGTGACAGGGAATGTGTTAGTTCACCAGTAAATGGGAAAAAAATAACTTTTTAAAGTTCCATAAATTGCAAGTATATTAGCACATTGTATATTTCCTTAGTTTTGGGTGAGGGGAAAATGTGATTTAGTTTCTTAAAAGGTAATTATTTTTAATATTCTAAATCTCTTGTGAACACTTTTCTAAAAATAATGTAACAATTATGTTGAGCATTGTTTATCTGTATTTTAATGTTTCAAATGCATTCTTTATGCTTCAGAGAAAATATTTTTTGGAATACAAGATTCATATCACAATTTTTTGTAATATGGAGAGTTGCTACAAATGCTACTTAGCTATGCACATACATATAGTAAAAACTAGTGGATTATGTTTTGATTCATTCAGATTGTCAAAAATGGAAATAAAATACTTCCCCTTACATTTTAGAAACTGTCAGGATACCTCCTTTATGCAAGTTTTGAATGACTACCTTAGATTATTTAGGAAAAGGTAAATAGTAAACAATTAAAGTAATCTCATTTAATCCTTAAATTCCTGTTCTGCATTTACTTATTCTGTAAAATTGTTAATGGATTCATTTTGATTTTCTGACCTGGACAATATGATTAGATTTTAGTGAGAAATAATACTCAATAGCAACCTTAAATAATTTTTATAAAAAATTTAGTTGTAGATGAACAGAATACTTTATTTCTTTTTATGCAGTGGTAATGATCAAACCCATTGCTTCACGCATGCTAGGCATGTGCTCTGCCACTAAGCTACTCTCCCAGCCACATACATTACATGATTTTAACATATGGAGAACATTTCTTTGTAATATTTAGGTTAAAGTGTTAGTACTACTAATTACTTCAGCTATCTGTGATGCCAGTGATGGATAAGAATTTTAATTTGTTATGTTGTGAAAGAGAATTACAAAAGATAAGCTAAAAGTAGACAAAGATATTATTTTGGAAGTAAGGACTTTTGAGATTTCTTAGCATGCTCTGATTAAGAAAATCTGGAAGTTGGAAAATAAAGTTTATTCACATATATGGACATTTCCATGTGTCATGATATCAACCAATTTATAATTACATGAATAGGATTTGTTATAATTAGATGCCAAAGAATTATTAGAAATAATAATTTACTAAGAAGAGTAAAAAATGAAGGCAGAATAGCATTGGAGTAACTGAAAAGTGAACACATACTGAGATATATATGGGCATTTTTACCTCCAGAAATATTATTAGCTACTTCTATTTTTACCTCCAGAAATATTATTAGCTACTTCTATTTCTTAGAATATTGACTATTATTACTATTATTTATAGTAACAGATTCCCATGAAATTAGTGACTCAATCTACAGAAATTTATCACCTTGCCAACCTGTATGTCATGAGTGGTCTCAGGTCTCACTAAGCTGAGCATCAAGGTGTCAGCAGGATGGTGGTTCTTGCTGGGACTCTGGAGGAAGATCAACCTCCTTGTCTTTCCTGCCTTGAGAGATCTCGTCTCCAAGCTCAAACTAATAACTTTGTACCATATAATCCATTCTTCTATAGTCATATCTCTGTCTGAATCTATCTGGGAAAGGGTTTTTGATTTTAAGCACCCAAGTGATAATTTGGGTCACATGGATAAACCAGGATAATCTCCCCATGTCAAATCCTAAGGAAATAATCATATTTGCGAAGTTCCTTTTCTGTTTAAGTTATCACCTGTAGGTTCCAGGGGTAATGAAATATTTGGGGGAGGAAGAGAATTATTCTGCTACCACACTTACAGAAGAAATTTTAAGTATTTTGCAAGATTCAAAGTCTGACATGAACTTCCGTAAAAACTGGGAAGATTATTATTGAACTGGAAATCTTACATAGCATTCCTCAGTAATAATTCTGCTATTAGTGCACAAAAGTAATAAATAATAGAGTTTTACCATGTACCATTTTATCAAAGTGTTGATTTTTCTTAATTAAATAAAAGGATGAGAAAATTAAATTTTATTCATTTCCTTAATTTTCATTAGACTTTTATCTCTTAGGTATAATTCCACTAATCAGTCAAATAAATATAATGCTTACTTATTTTTAGCTATAGATTTTGAGATCTCTGGAGATTTTGCAAGTGGAGATTTCCATGAATGGACAGATGATGAAGAAGATGAAGATGATATTGTCAGTGATAAAGATGAAATTGAAGATGATGATGAAGATGAAGGGGATGATGATGATGATGGTGATGACCATGACGGATACATTTGATTGATGACAGCTGAGGTCGATAAATTCTACATTTCTAATATTTACAAAGTGATAGCCTATGAAGAATTACCTTCTTTCCCCAAAACAAAATTATTTCAAACCTCACATATATTTTATATAATTATTTCAAATATGTCAGGTAAAGTCATAGAAATTTATGTTTAAATAAGAATCATTTGCTTTTAGTTTTGTATGCTTTAGAGAAAAAGAAAACACATATGCAGTATAGCCAGACAAAAGAAAGTTGTGGAAAGCTACTACAATAAATTTTTAATAGGATTGAACTTTGTAACTGTTTCATAAACAAAATAACAACAAATGAATGCTTGGGACATGTTTTGTTTTTCCGCAAGCCAGGCTTTCTTTATAACATCTTGGACCCCAAGGATTTTATAAAAATATGCATGATTTTAATTGCAGTTCTAAAGTAGCATCTTTCCAAAGTAGCATCAGGGTAACAGATACCATATGGTAAGACAAAGTGACCATTGTAGAATCCTTATTAATGTGTTTACATTAATAGTGACATTTTTAATTATGAAATTATTCTGGATATGATAGGATATTTTTTAAAATGGCAAGTTTGGAAAACCATGGAATCTGAATGTTAGAAGCTTGTTTGTCCTTTTAATTTTTATTTTAATCTGAATGGCAGTTTTATATAGATTCATTCAATATTCTCAAGCAGCATGACTTTTAGATTTCTGTGTCTTTCTGACCAGCAATGTAGGGTACAGAATTTAAATTAGGAAGACAAAAGGAAAGATTCATTTTAATCATATTTTCACTAAAAGATTTTCATTTGCCCCAAGGTCAAATTTTAAAATCTTAATTCTCATTTTTTTCAATTTTAGATAAAAATTTGCATTTAATCTTAGAATTATGCATTTTTTGTTAGTAGTGCTGAAACTTAGAGAACGTATTGTATGGTGCCTTGCAAAACTAGAAATAGAAAGGGTTAGCATGCATACCAATGTAGGACATTAGGCAATATTTTAAGCACACCTAATTAACAAATTAATGCTAGTAAAGGTACTGCTGCTGGAATGAAGAAAATGGAATATGTTTCTTTCTTTTATTTTCTATTGTTACATAACTACCATGTGGACTTGTTTATAATTATTGTGTAGAATAGCATTTAAGATTTAACTGTAGCAGAAGTTACTTTAATTGCTATATTTAAGTTAGCATGTTAATTAATTGTGTAGATGTTTTGGCACACCTTCACTTTTAAGTATATCAGACCAATGGTTTAGTGTCCATATAAAAATGGAAAACATGTTGAATGTTGCACATTGGTATCTTTAATTTCAAAAGTGGGTTAACTGGTTTCCTGGTATACTATTCATTGAAAGCAAAATGGTGGATTCTTTCCATTTAATTTATACACACTATATAAAAACTTTAATGTTGACCTTACATAATATTTGAAGTATAATGCATTTTCTTTTCTACTGTTTATGTATAGTTTACAAAATAAAGAATCTTGTAACCAAATGAAGTGTCCCTTAATGATTTTTCTGGGCTCTATATAGTAGCATGATGGATTCTTAATCTATTTTTTGATTTTTAAGGGAGCAGATCACAAACTAGCTAGGAAAGCTTTCTGAGTTTTCAGATTTTCAAGGCTGAGCCGTTGGCATCTTGAATATTGTGCTTTAAGGTATGTCTAAAATGATTTTTGTTGTTGGTTTCTCTTAATTTATTTCAATGGTCATACATTACAAAGTAAATAATTTTCTTTGCTAAAGGGTAGTATTTTTAAACAAATGTTTTTGTAGTAGCAAATAAATTTAGCTAAATTTCTATAATAATAATATCTATACATTTTGAAGAATCTGATAGCCTAATCTATGTAACGAATACACACATATAATAAAATATACTTGTGAATTGGTTGGGAGAAGACCAAAACGACAATTCTATGCAGAAATTTAGCAAATGACTTTAAAATAATGGACATAGTGGTCATAAATTATTTTTTTTCAAAGTGTCTCCTTTAAGACTCCTAGGAAAGCAACTAATTCAACAGCAAATATTTTATTGAAAACATTAACACTAAAGTGCTTAATATGAATTATTAATTTGTGCACAATAGGAACTTGTATGTAGTTATCCAAAAATCTATTTGTGACATATTTTAATTCTCTTTTTCATCCATTAATTCACTTTGAATATTTTTCCTGAATAAAATTATACTTCTACATTATTCCAAAAAGCAAATATTGGACATCAGTAGTAAATCAGTCACTGTCCAAACACTAGAGATTCATCTGTGAATGAAATAATTGTGCAGTTAATATTCTAGTTTGAAAGACAGGCAATAAATTTATTCTAAATCCATAATGCAATGTAGTTGCATTCTCCATTGGAATAAATAGAATGAAAATATCTTCCTAGATTTAATTTAAAAGAACTAGATATTTTGAACCCAAATTCAAGTCCTTGATACATATTCAAAATCCTAAAGAAACATTGTTAATTTAAAAAATTAATTACCATCATATTTTGTTCTTTCTTAGGTTGATTCTGATTCATACACATAAAATCATGCTAAGGATTAGAATTCAAGCTTTATTGCTTTTGTGTTATTTTGGAAAAGATACATGCAAGCTGAAAACTAAAGACATGCTGGATCACAACAAAATAAAATTAATACTGTAGAAAAATAGTATAAATAGTATATAATATGAACTGTTTCTGATATGTCATGAATCTAGTTCACAAATTTATGAATGCTTATTTGGCATATACAAGACAAACATTTGAATATGCTGCATAATGCCATTTGGAAAAATAAACTAAGTTTAATATAAACATAAAACAGTTCATTATTGATCAAAATGATATGTGTCTAAGGTAAACTGTATTTCTGCCAATTATTTAATATAAGATCCATCAATTTATTACCAAGAATATCCTAATTAATTTTATTCAGTTTTTCATGTGAGTTTCGTTGCTCTGACACTTCATTGTATACGTGGTGCTGGGGTTTGAACCCGAGTTCTTGTGGTTGTGCCGTAATCACTATGCCACCGCTCCAGCCCCATTTTATATTATTTTTCTATGAACCTAAAGAAGCTATGAAAAATAACTCATAAGCATTGATACTGTTTAAATAAAGCTGTAATTTAAAGAAGATTTAGAGAATTGCAAAAATAAATATGTGCTTTATAACAAATATTTTGATGATGTATTTTTTGTGAAATCAATGCCTTAGACTCATGCAACAGGTCATTCAGGATCCTGTACGCAGACCAATTTTGAGATGCCTAATAACTGGGGGGAAAATGTAGAACCAAAACAAACCAAAGAGAACCTCAAAACAAGTGTTTGCTTTGCCAGATATACGTGCACACATATACACACAGAGTCCAATTTTTGTCTTGAAGTTAAGAAAAACTAGGTGAATTGACTCCCATTTATTTCTCTTATCTCTTGTCACTGATGAATGAATGCCATGTACTGGACTATATCATAGGTAGCTCAGATAAAGTAAAAAATCCTGAATCCAGAATATTTAAAGTGGCGTGAAAATGTCAATACCTGGTTATGTGAACACCCTGCAACTTTATTTTAAACCTAATTGCTGAAACTGAGGTGAATAAAAGGAGACATTTTTATTCCATCTGATATACATTTCTATATGGAATAATATTAGCTTTTCACTCTTTAAAATATTTCCTTCATTATAGTTTGACTTCATGAAACCTTTATCAATGATCAAATTAATGAACACTTCAAAAAGAACATCATAGGCATTAGCATATACAGAATATATGTCACCCTCCTGGGGCACAGCAATTTGAAAGAGTTTTTTGGTATAGTCATTATAATCTCTGCTCAGCTGTATATAATTTATTCTCTTTGTTGTATTTAGTGTTTCTTTTAATTTCTATGTGTCCCAATAAAAATTGTAACTAGCAAAATAAGATAAATCAGTACATAATAAAACATGATTTTAGTGACAAAGTAAAAAAATGGGCAAAAAAATTTAGGTGAAAAAGATGAGAGAAACATTTCAACATATATGTGCCATTATTCCCATATACAACTAGTTCAAAGGCACCCTTTTGGGATTTGTTTTTAATATATTTGTAATGATGTCACCTTACTGATATATTTAAAATCATAAACATACACTTACCTGGATTTAGCATCTGCATCTCTTGCCTTCCTCAGTTGTCAAATGTAACTTAATATATTTATCTTAGAGGATTTATGTGACAGTTATGTGCAACATCAATTCAAAGCAAGAGCACTCTTTGTCACATAGTAGGTGCTCACTCAATGTCAACTTTTTTCAAGTCTTTAAAATGGTAACAGACGTTTTACCGAAGTTTTCAAGGTATGCTGTCAAAACTAATTTTTCTATTCAAAGCTTTATTTATGTGTATCCAAAAAAAATGACTCCACTCTTAATACCCTTACACACCAAATAAATGTAATGAATAGGGCTTACATCATAAGGTCAGTGTGAAGATAAAATAAATGAACACAATATATTGGGAACATAGCAAATACCAAATAATTGCAATTTGTTTTGGTACATGTAGAAGTGTGGTATTGCAAATCACATAAAGATATTAAAACAATAAATTCTAAATCCAAGTATCTTACCATTAGATTTACCAAGTATTTCTTAAATTGAATAAGTATATTTCAATAGTAATATTGATTCATTTATATACTTCTGCTTTATGGAGTGTATATTGAATGATACATGTGTTAAATATACACATTAACCTTATAGTGTTATTTTTTATTTTAGAGAAATCATGAAAATCATTATCCACTTCCCCCTCTCTTTTCTTGGCAGATGAGGCCGCTTCCCTTTTTTCCACAAGCAACTTGAGGCCTTGCAAGTAGTTGTGACCAACTGACTGTGAGGTAAAGTAACTTGTGCAATAATTGGCAGGGCAGGTGTCATGACCAATTGTTTTTGTCAGGCTTTGACTTTAACCAGTACTTTCCAGTTTTACTGGTCATCTCACCATTTCCACATTTAAAATTGCTACCATTACATAAACCTTATTCTTATGTAGCACACAACATGTTTTGAAAGTCAAATTCCTCTAAAGGGAAGCAGTGGCAATAGTTCATACAGTTGTTAACGAAAAGAATTTGCATAGCAGCACAGGAACAGTACAGCAGTTTCTGAAGCCAAGATTATTGAACTTAGTCTGGTAATGCTTTCTGACATTATGTAAACTGTTAACTTGTATATCAGTTTGTTCACTTGAAAAATAAAACATAGCATTAAAATTTACTTCATAAAGTCATGGTGGAGGTTCATATAGAATTCTAGTAATATGCCTACCTCAAAAAATTTAGCTACTATAAAAAAAAGAAAAAGAAGAAAAGCATGAAGAGGAAGAGGAGGAGGAGGAGGAGAAAGGGGAAGGGGAAGGAAAAGAAGAAGGAGGAAGAAAAGAAGAAGAAGAAGAAGAAGAATGAAGAGGAGGAACAAGAAAAAGGGAGGAGGAGTTGGGAGAAGAAGGGTAGGTGAGGGAGAAGAAAAGATGAGGAAGATGAGAGGAAGGAGAAGAAGAACCAGAAAAAGAAGAAAGGAGGAGGAGGAAATGCATAGTGGTAAAAGCCAAGGGCACACAGTCTGACTACTAGGTCTTGATCTCGTTCCTGAGGCTCACAGGTGTAATGTTGTTTCTTGTCATCTTTGTGGCTCAGTTGTCTCATCAGTGAAAGGGATACAATATTAATTCCTATCTTACTGGTCCTTGGGCAAAGATTGTAGGAGTCAACATATGAGAAACACTTAAAAAGTACCTGGCTTTTTTTTTAAGAGAAAAGGACAGTGAAAGAGAGAAAGAGAGAGAATGAATCAATTTTATTTGTTTTTCATGTGACCCCATTGCTCCCACACTTTGTTGTGTATGTGGTCCCATGATTCAAACCAATGTCCTTGCTCATGCCAGGCAAGTACCATAACCACCGAGCCACCTCTCCAGCCCAGTACCTGGCTTCTTAATAAACACTAAATAATAGTAACTATAAAGAAATAATCAATTTATGAGCCACAGTACACAGATTCATCACATTTTTCTTTTAAAATGAGAATATAGAAATTATGTTTTTTATTTCTCTGTAGGAAACCTCTTGTCTAGAAAAATTAGATGACCTACGAGGGTCACCAGGGACATCAGTATAGAAACTGAAGTGCAAACTCAGGTAGCACCAACTCAATACAGTACAATATTAACTAACTCCTTCCTTCCTTCCCTCCTTTCTTCTCTCCCTTCCTTCTTGTTTGTTATTTCGTGTGTATGATTCCGGAAATGGAATCCAGGGCTTCTCATATAGGAGGCAAGCACTCTACTGGTGAACTATATGCCCAGTGTGCTCAATCCTGTCCCATATTAATTTTTTTTGATCTTTCATGAAATGTACTTTCTATTTAAAGGATAACCTTTCAAAGCATTGATTATCTTTACTTTAAGACATCTTTTCCAAGAGTGGCTATTTACAGAAATGACTTAATATAGGCTTTTAATACTACTAATTCTCGATGTGTCTTTAATAGGGGTGTTAAATAATGCTAACTTTCATGATCATTGTTAGCCCCTTTGGGGGTGAGATTGTTAAGTCCTAGCATTGAAATAAAAATAATAATTAGATCCTATAAATCTGTCTTAGAATTTAGCAGAGGTTGCATTAAAGTGTCATTTTTAACTTAGACTAAATTATATACATTTTGTGGAAAGCTTTAAAAATAATTTAGCATTTTGTGGGAGATGGAAAAAATAGAAGTGGAACTGCAAAGAATAAGGAAAGTCTGCATTGAAACTTTGACTAGCCTCAAAAGATTACAAATCCATCACATCAATCATTTTACAATTGTCAAAAAATTTGAAAGCTTTATTTTGTCATGTAAATAAATATTAGTATGAAAATATGCCAGTATTGGTAAAGTACTTCTCAGCTAAATGCAGCCATGATATGACATGTAAATACTCAACATCTTCTGAGATAATATGTTCCAGGTGCTCATCATTTTTATTCCAAACAACACACACTTTTTTAGAACTAATTTGACCACCTGGGTAAAGACAGAAAGAAGATGAAGGAGAAATGTCCATTATTGTATGATAACTTTGTGGGGAAATTAACAGAAACTTTTAATTTGGACCTCACTTTTTTCTAATAAACTAAAATGAATGACAGAGAATATATCATATATATGTCTCTCACACACATATATGTCAATCTTGGTTTAGTTTCTAAATGTGTAATTATTTGAATAAAATTTTGTTTTCATGTTAAAGTGTGTGAATTCTATGGTTTTATTGTACATTGGGGCTTCCTAGAAGGGTCACTATATGAAATATAACTGCATCTTGATGATTTAGAATGAGATGAAAAAGATGAGACGTAATGAGGTTAATTATGTTTTATATTAATAACTGTACCTGCCTGACAGTAAACACTTCCAAAGTATTCCAGTCCTACCAAAGCATTTTTAACTCCATTAACTCATGCTTCTAGGCATATGAAAATAAACTGATCACTTGGTTAGGAAGTGAATCTAGCCATTTACCCAGCATCTGATTTCAAAATAGCTTTACAATAGTTTGTGTTTCTTTTTTCAACTAAATATTCATTTGTGCTTTAATTCCATTATATGACAGAACTAGCAAATCACTGGGTATCCAGAAAGCCTAGACAAATATCCCTTAGGAATGTTCAGTGGGTACCAAATTACTGCCAAGAGATTCTAGTTGAGCCCATAATTGTTCCTAATAGGACGTGGCTTCATGACTGGTTTTTGCTGGATAATAACACACAGTTTTGTTTCAGAATTGTGCAAGAAGGAAGCACAACTGATATAGCCACTTAGTTATATTTTTCCCAGGGCAGCTACAGTGTGAGTCTCTAAGGCCAGGAAAGACATTGTCATGTTTTATCAG
Organism: Aplodontia rufa; assembly: GCA_004027875.1. Classification (NCBI taxonomy): domain Eukaryota; kingdom Metazoa; phylum Chordata; class Mammalia; order Rodentia; family Aplodontiidae; genus Aplodontia; species Aplodontia rufa. The sequence goes on from PVKS010023217.1 coordinate 28,012, forward strand.
CAAAAACAACTTCTGTCTGCCCTTGTAATGCCTCAGGCAGATTAATTTTAGCCCTGGACTTTGATGGGTGCATTCAAAGACCTATGCATTTAAAACATGGTTTGCACATGCTGTAAGGGAAATCTGTTAAACATTTATAAATACGACAGCTTCCATTTTAATTCTTCATGCTAAAAGCAGAAAATGACAAATAACAAAGCCCAGACAGAAAATTATATTTATGTAGTGGATATCACACACCATTTCTGTAGTACTTATTTTAAAACAGAGCCAATCTACTAATCCCTTGCAAATGGCTTTGCTAGGGTCTTTCCAGGCATGCATTATTGTGGATGTGGCTATCCATGGCTTTAAAATGCAGCGGGCCATTTTTGTTTCCTCTCATCTCTTACACTCTTATTTCTGACATCTGGGAAAGCAAATGACATATTAAGGAGAATGGTCACCAGTCAGCCCATTTTAAACTTGTCAGTGTCCAGGCAAGAAGAGGTTAATATTAACATATGATAGATCTGGGGAAATTATATTGATTTTTCATTGGTCTTGTAATCCTAGAACCCCAATAACTTATAACTTCAAACAAATGTAACTATCCATATAAAAATATGTCACTAAAGAGTATGAGGAAAAACTAAGGAACTGAATGAATTGTGTCATCTCATCCCCTAGAGATAAAGCTGCTAAGTTCCTCTGGTCAGAGATAAGTAGCAAATGGAAGGACAGGTTGTGATTACATTCTGAAATTCATGCTCCCTATACTTAGCAGAAATACTTGCACAACACTAAGATGTACCAAAATAAAATCAATCGTATGATTAAGTTACATATTCAGCAGGCCTTTCTTTCCTCCCCTTTTCATCTTTAGCCAAACCTTTGCATTAATCATCCCATAAAGGTATGGAAAGTCACCCTTTTCTAAAATATTTAGGTCAATCACATATTTCTCCTCATGCTAATTTGTGATATTAGACACAGCGAAGAAAAAAATAGAATTGTGAAAACTTATTCTTTTTGATAACTGCCTATTCTTGCTAAATCCATGTATCATGGCTATTTTAAGCTTCCTTAAGTTGTCAGCCAGATGAAGACTTGATATCAGAAATTTTAGCAGCTCCAATAATTCCTTTGCCTTCTTTTCCAGCAAAAAGTGGCACACATGACCAAAGATCATCATGTTACATGGTAGTGTATGTTATTGAGGAGTCTACGTAGATATTTTAAAATGGCTGCAAAAGGTCTGTGTTATCCTCTTTCTTACTTCGGTTAAACATGCTGATTCATGGGGCCGGAGCAGTGGCTCAGCCATTATGGTGTTTGCCTGGCATGCACGAGGACAAGTGTTCAAACCCCAATACCACATATACAACAATGTGTTGGAACAACAAAAGCCACATTAAAATGCATGAAAAACTAAATAAAATTGATTCTCGTCTCTCTCACTTTTCCTCTCTCTTTAAAAAAAAACAAATTGATTCATTCTTTTCCTTCTAATTCCAGCTATCAAAAAAGTGACTGAAAGTTACCCCTCTCAGTTACATTTATTCTCTTTTCTACTTCTCTCTTCTTGGAAAGTATTAAAAAAAAAACCCAATAATTTCCAAAGTATATGTCTGTCCATGAGTGTACATACCTGTTTCCCAAACCTGCACACTTTGAGAAAGAAAATACTCAAACATATATTTTATAGAAGCAGAGAACTTAAATTACTTTAAAACATCTTTGAGTTCTCATTCTTCCTCCACAGCATACCTAATGAAAAAATATATAGAACATAATTACACTTGGAAAGTTGTTTATCAACTTCAATATGGTTAAAAACTAATTATGCTGAAAGTTCTATCAAAATTGTGCTGGTGTTGATGGAGCCTGTAATGATGTCTTCCTTGCATGAAAAGGCCATAAACAAATTGTTGCTGCTATGCAAGCACATTAATTTCTGATTGTAGGAGGAAGTTTCTTTTTTGACAGACTGAACTCTCATTCCAAGCATTAACACCTACTTAATCACAAAATCATATGCTGTAATATAATTGAGTTCTAAGTTAACTCCTTCATAAAATTAATGAATAAGTGATTGGATATGGAAGCAAAACACTGAGTAATTATTTTATATTCCAATATAGGGCGCTAGAAGCCAAACCAGACACATGATCTACGAAACCTACGTAAATAAATGTGCTTTCATACTAATATGAATTATCTGCTTTCTATAACTTCCTAAACACAAGTATTTAACTAGAATCATCAATATACTGAAGTACAAGTCAATTATAATCTTGAAGGGTATTTTCATGGAGAACATTTAGCAGATTTATATAAAATGGTATTTAATCTATTTTCCTTTGGAAGCTGGGAGCTCTGAGAATGGCAGGAAGAGAGAAAATCTTCAAGTGGGAAATCATCAGCTCAGGTCTCATGTTCGATATGAAGTTTTCCCAAAACATATCACCTCATTTTAGAGAGTTCCTTTGCTACTCCACAGTATTTATGCAGTGAGTTGTAATATCCCTCTGTCATATACTGAAATTTGCTATGATTTGCTTACCAATCTCTCAGACAGGACAGTTGCTTAATCTTGAAATACCAGCAAAAAACCACCACTGGATACAGCTCATGCTGAAAGTTTGTTAGGTTTCAGAATGTTAAAGAAGAAAACAAACAATTCGACTGCAAAAGGGACACCTAAACCAACAATAGGAAAACAAGTCCAAAAGTTTCTAGGCATAGGAAATCTCTTAATGGGGAACTGTGTAAAGATGGTTCAGGTGCGGAGAGTCAGAAGAATGTTACAAGGAAGAGAATTTATTAAAAGGCAAATGTACTTTAAAAAGTAAGGAGTGTTAATGGTCCTTTCAATAAGTAGAGACTTGACAAATACGATAGTAACTGTAGTGTTTACTCTGGGAAACACATGAAACCTAACAAGGTCTACTCTGAAATGTTTTGACAAAATCCAATATGTCTCAACGCTGTTTCCCTGGAAAAAATCCTTCGTCAGTCCCACATGGATGGCTTAGCATCCCTTGACAGCTATAATAGTCTTCATTTATTTCATAGCTCAAGGATATGAATGTTCATCTATTGCACAGATATTTCCTTATCTTTTGAATCCTAATGAATAAATTGAACTAAAACAGTCATGGTTTCAAGGAAATATTTTCATATATATTATTCTCACGTGATTTCAGAGCTGTCCTATAGCCAAGATAATTTCTGAAAGAATGTTCTATTAATTTGATTCTTGGAGATAAAAGTTAAATAAGCCAAAATGAAACTATTATGTATGGAAAAGGAAATTGTTACCTTTGTAAACAGAGGTTCAGGGTGTGCCATTATATGGCACAGCCTAATCTAAATATTTGCCCATCTTTAGGACAGTTTATCTACCCTTTGCTTATTCTCCTTTCCTTTGTATTTACCTCATGCTACAGCAAGGCATTATCAGTTATAGGCAAGCCTCACTGTCAGCTTAATAGTCAATGCGTTAAGAGAGAACCTTTCCCTCTGAAAGCTGCTTAGAAAGTTAAGAATGAATGCTGTAGGCCCCATTTGAATACCACAATATTTTTGAAACCATCATTTAGACCAAGGCATTTTGACATTTTCTTATATTATGCCTCAATTGTGCGTCCAACTATAGGACTAGAGTGATCTGCTCATCTGTGTGGATGGGAAGTAAGAGACTTTCCAAAAGAATTGGTTCTATAATACAGGTCAATAACCTTACATGAGAGGTGGGATGGAGGTGATGGCAGAGCAGAATCTGAAAATAAAGAAGTAAGTTTTTGTGATAGTTAGCTTTCCTTTACAGTAGCAAAACACCTGAGATAAGAAACTTTAAAAGATGAGAGCTTATTTGGGCTGCAGTTTGGGAGGTTCATGCCTATGCTCATTTGGAGGTGACTAGGCAGCTGTCATGGCAGAAGCACATGACAGTAGAATCTGCTCACCTCATGGCAGTCAGGAAAGTGCCCAGCATTGACCCCAAACCTCCCACCAGGCTTCATCTCTTAAAGTTTCCACCATTTAAAATGGGGCCAGCCCTGTGGAGAGATAGGCATGCTAACACACTGTTGGTGGAGCTGCAGACTGGTACAGCCCCTCTGGAAAACAGTGTGGAGAATCCTCCAAAAACTAGGGTGAACCTACCATACGACCCTGCTATTCCACTCCTGAGTATTTTTCCAGGGGATTTAGAATCAGCACATTATAGTCACACAGAAATATCTATGTTCATAGCAGCTCAATTTACTATTGCTAGACTATGGAAACAACCCAGATGTCCCTCACTGGATGAATGGATCCAAAAACTGTGGTACATATATACCATGGAATTTTACACAGCAATTAGAAACAGTGATGTTGCAGCCTTTGAAGGTAAATGGATGGCTATGGAAGGGATCATGATGAGTAAAATCAGCTTAACCCAGAGAACCAAGGGTCGAATGTCTCCACTCATCTGTGGAAGTTGGAACTAGACCCTGGCCATTGAGAAAGGTGGTCTATTATCATGTGTTATATCCAGATAAGGTATAATGTTATACAACCTAATACTTTTTTAGAGATATTGTGGGAAGGGGAAGGGAGGGATAAGTGTGGGTAATTGGGGGGGCACTCCTGGGGGTAAATCTAATATCCAGAATCTATATACATTTTATATTATTTTGTTAAAAACTTGTATGATTGTTCAATAAATTTTTCAATAAAAATAAAATAAAATAGAATAAAATAGGG